>JBBPTJ010000760.1:0-10781 GCA_038094035.1 Pulveroboletus aff. ridleyi
GAACCCCGACTACACATACCCGTTTATCGACGATCTTCCGGTCAAATCGGTTACCACCCGGTATCAGCACCCGGACGGGTCCTACGAAACTCACCCCGAAAACCCGGGTATCCGACGCTTCATTTGGGAGCATTTACAGGTCGTGCATCGCATCCTTCAACGCTTGCAAAACGTTGGTGCAACGGTTTCCGCCAAGAAGTTCGTCCTTGCCGCACCGGATGCTACTATTGTCGGCCACAAGTGCACATCCGAGGGCTGGATCCCTCATGAAGCCAAAATCCAGAAGATCCGTGACTGGCCGGCTTGCCAGAACATCACACACGTCCGCGGATTCCTTGGAGTCTGCGGCGTGGTACGTATTTTCATTCGCAATTTCGCGTTTATCGCCTGTCCGCTGGTCAACTTGACTCGGAAGGATGTTCCGTTCGAATGGGGGGAGCCCCAACAAACCGCAATGCAGCGTCTCAAGGACGCTATCTGCCACTCACCTGCGCTCCGCCGTCTGGACTACGAATCCGGACGGGAAGTCATCCTCGCCGTCGACACATCCGTGATCGCGGTCGGATACATTCTCTCTCAGGTGGGGGCGGATGACAAACGCCACCCGAATAGGTTTGGGTCTATCAGCTTGACAGAGGTCGAGAGTCGCTACTCTCAGGCCAAACTCGAGTTGTACGGTCTATTCCGCGCCCTGCGTGCGGTTCGTATTTTCGTTTTCGGACTATCGAACTTTACCGTGGAGATGGACGCTAAATATGTCAAGGGGATGATCAACAACCCCGATCTCCAGCCTAATGCGACCATCAACCGGTGGATCGCGGGCATTTTGTTATTTAGTTTCCGCCTCATCCACATCCCGGCCGCCCGCCACTCAGGCGCGGATGGTCTTTCCCGTCGTCCGGCTTCCGACGATGATCCGCCTGAAGAAGACGATTTCGAAGATTGGTTGGATAATGCGTACTCCTTTTCAATCTTTTTGTTAAACGATCGTACTTCGCTCTTGCCCCCTTCTCACCGCTTCAGGTCATTCTCTCGACTTGTTCCGGCTCCACCTCCGCTATCCATCCTCACCATCACCAATCCGGGACAGGTCACCGAAGACCCGGTGCTCCCTCGTTCGGCGAAAGCTGTGGCGAAGGACGCCCGGATCAACCTGATCCGCGATTTTCTCGACACCCGCATCTGCCCTACCGACTTATCCGACGCTGAATTCGTGTCATTCGTTAACGCCGCCACCCGTTTTTTTGTCCTCAACGGGTCCCTTTACCGTCGCGAACCACACGGCCGACATCAGTTAGTCGTACCAGTTGAGCGCCGGTACGGCCTTATCCGCGAAGCCCATGACGACCTTGGTCACAAGGGTGTATTCTCGGTCCGGTCCTGCCTCCTCCTCCGATTCTGGTGGCCGTTGCTAGTCGAAGACGTCAAATGGTACATTCGTACCTGTCACGAGTGCCAGATCCGGCAGACCCAGAAGCTCCACATCCCGCCCACGGTACCCGTCGTCGGTGGCCTTTTCCATAAGGTCCACATCGACACCATGGTCATGCCCAGATCCGGGGGTTACCGGTTCATCGTGCAAGCCCGGTGCGCTCTCACAGCGTACCCGGAGTGGCGGATGCTTCGATCTGAGAACACATCCTCCATCGCGTCCTTCATCTACGAGGATATCCTGTGCCGTTGGGGTGCAGTATCTGAGTTGGTCACTGACAATGGCCCGGCCTTTGTACAGGCTGTAGAGTTCTTATCCGCCAGGTACGGTATCAAACACATCCGGATATCCCCCTACAATTCCCAGGCGAATGGGGTGGTCGAGCGGCGTCACTACGATGTCCGGGAGGCCATCGTCAAAAGTTCCCAGGGAGGGGAGGTGCGTTGGCCAGCCACTGCCAACTCCGTTTTCTGGGCGGAACGGGTAACTATCATGAAGTCGACCGGGCTCTCACCCTACTTCATGGTACATGGCGTCGAGCCACTATTTCCTTTTGATTTTGCAGAGGCGACTTTGCTTCTACCCGCGCCAGATGCTGACCTAGTCCCCATGTCTAGTCTGATTGCTTGGCGAGCCCGCCAGCTCCAGAAGCGACAGGACGACATAGACCGTATCCGCAACCGGGTCATTGCAGCCCGGTATGCGTCCATCAAACAGTTCGAGGCGCATTTCAAGAACCGAATCCGGGATCAGAACTTCAACCCGGGCGACCTCGTCCTAGTCCGGAATACCCGGGTCGAGAAGGAGTTGAACCGGAAGACGAAGCCACAGTATTTAGGCCCGATGGTAGTCCTTCGCCGGACGGCTGGAGGCTCGTACCTCCTGGCCGAGTTGGACAGGTCGGTGTTGAAGCTTAGGTATGCAGCATTCCGGCTGCTGCCCTACCACCCTCGCTGCAAGATATCCATCCCGGTTACGGATCTTACCGGACTTGACAATGATGAACTCGATGAGTATCCGGCAGAAGAAGACTTAGAGCGGGAAGGTGATGAGGAAGAGGAGTAGTGGGACCCGGACTCATTTTATTTTCATTCCCCATCATTGCTGCGTATACATTCTACCCCGGGTTTCATCCGGTGATCTCATACCCGGACAATCTTCGCTGAAACAAAGAAAACAGACAGTTATATAGTAGAACTAATACCGCTCCTTCTTTCCTTCATCGCCTGCATAACAAAACGAAAACAGAAAAATACACGAAAAACATAAAAGTATAAAAACATTCCGTACCTGTACCCTCTCTTCCGGTCTCCCGCTGAACCTATGTAGACATTCCCTTTCTTACGCGCATAAGAGACCGAGCGCCCATTTTGGACACTGTGTTTAGAGTCCGGTCGTATCCAGTATCCGGAGCTATCTGTGAGGGAGTAGACGTGGAAGCGGTTGACGAAGACAAGACGGGTGGTAGCCCGCACAAGCCCTACCTTACCACCGTTTGATTTCCTCTTATCATGTTACCTTATATTACCTGGGACTTATTCGTTCTTTTACCGCTCAAGGAAGATACTCGGTTGGACACAGATGCGACTGGGAACGGACACAGATACGCGATAGGAACGGTACAAGGCGCAAAGACGAGGAAAACAACTATCTACCCGACGAACTACCTATGACCCGCCCAATGCGGCCTTCACCACGGACAGCTCGCCCCGCACCTCTTCGAAAACTGCAGCCGTGTCCTGGACCCGGGCGGCCCCTTCCTGGACCCGAGCCCCTGCCTGTTGCACCCAGGCTTGTGCACGAAACAGCTTTTGCTCCAGAAGAGCAAGAGTCCGCAGACCCGCTTGACGCACTTCCGGGTCGACTTCGTCTGCGCGTGGACGCCACTCTGCGTTAGGGGGCCCGGGGTCGTTGCCCCTGTCGTCCTCATGGTCGCTGTCGGTAAGCTCGACTACGCGAGTCGGTGCCTGGCTTCGACGAGAGCGGTCCTCCGTTTCTGGGAAAAGTTAGTTGTGCGTACGAAACACGGACACTACGTACCGTGGGCTTTCCCCTTCCCCTTCCGGTCCTTGGACCCGCTTGTCCTGTTTGCGGCCCTCGCCCGTAATTTCGTCACGCGACCGCTGGACTTCTCGCACCGGGACTTGAGCTGGACACATCTCTTGCAGGTGCGGCCCTCCAGACCGCGACACTCGTGATTCGCCCGGGCACACGGGCCACACGGTTCGCTATAGACGATGGACCCTGAACAGGTGCTGGCCTTTTTGGGTGGCCGGGCGCGCACGTCGTCTGGCTCGTCCTCGTTGTCCATGAGCGGTCGTGGTCGCTATAGTCCTAAGTACAATTCGACCGGTGGGAGCACCACGGCTCACCTTAGCCTGTACGGGAATCACAATGGCAGGGCGCGCTTTGGGGGCACCCGTGTCCCCGTTAGACTCTGAAGCGGCTCCCAGAGAAAGGACTTGTGCGACCTCGTCCTGGGCCTGCAGCCCCGAAACACGACCTGTGTCAGTCTTTTCCCTCACGAATCCGGTTCGCTCTGCCTTCCAACGGGCGGCCGTCTCGTTAGACTCCCGGATGCGTTCTGCGACACCTGTATCCAGAACGGCTTCGACACCCAGGCGGCGTGCATCTTGCAAGCACCCGAGAGCGTGTTTCTGAGATAGTCAGCAGAGGAGAGGGGCGCGACAACTCGCCACGTACCATGGTGGCTTCCCATTCGGTGACCCACATGCCCTTCTCTTCCTCCAGCTCCTCCCGGTCATCCGGGACCGTCTTGGCAACAATTAGTATGGACTCGCTCGCGGCTTTGAGGTTCGCCCTAGCGTGGACTTGGGGGTCGTCCTTAGGCGGTGGTTGAGTAAAGGCGAGGATAGCGTCGTAGTCGGACATGGCGAGGTAGAAACGAGAAGGGATAGAAGAGAGAAAGTCGAGAAAGGTTACGCGACATCGCGGACCCTGAGGGTGATCCGTTCGTGTTGTGTCGACGATTGTTCGGTTCCGAGGTGTGTCACTCTCATGGTCCCGTGTCTGACTGGGGACAGTCAGCGTCTAAGTCCCCGGCGGATGTAGGAGCCAGCGGTCTCCTACGGTCATATCCCTCTATTTCCAGCCTGTGCAAGCGTCCCGCAAGACCCCCAGTCGCATCCTGAATCCGCCCGTATTGTCCTGAGGTCAGTCTGTTTCGTGGCTGTGTTATCCGTTTATCCGTCTTTACATCCGGTTCTGGGTCGCGACGCATCCGCTGTATCCGGTCCGGTTCCGCCCACTGGGTCGTAGATTTTACTTATCGTTCGCCGGTTCTACCGCGTGCTAACTTTCGTTGAGGATTAAGACTACACTACTTAGTTTTCTTTCACGTTTTAATACTTGGGAGCGGGCGTCCCTTCATAGGGTCGTGGCCGTGTTCGTAAAATACGAAGTCCCGGGAATGCCCAGACTATAAAGATTCTGTATCGGGGATCAAAAAGATTATTAATCGATCATCCGGTTGGTCATCGTCTGGGCCGGGAATCGCACTCGCCGTCGTCGTCGTCACTTTCATCGTTCAAGTCGTCCTTGTTATCGTCCCGGGTCCTCGTCCTTGACCCGCTGTTGGTATCCGGCCCTCGTCCTTGGCCGGGTTATTCATTATCATAACGCATAACCGTCCGGGTCGTATTCCCTTCGCTCCCGCGTGCAGAGGTCTGTCGCAGCTAACCCTCACTCGTTGACACCCCTATAGAGAACCCCCCTGGGACGAGCACAACTCGCCCACACATACACACCCCACACAAAGTCACTGTTTTACACCGCAATCAGAGATGACCTTTCGAGGGGTGCCATGAAGTTTAAATACGTGGTCTCTAAATATAGTAGCTACTCCTTTTGCAGTAATTGAAGAGGAAATCGGAAATAGTCTTATCATTTTGGAGAACCTATCTACTATGACGAGAATCGTGTCGTGTCCTTTTGATTCAGGTAGTGGACCGATGATATCAAGCGAGATGATTTCCCACGGATAATTGGGGATTTCGTGTGGGTTGAGTGGGGTTTTCCCCGCTTGGTGGGTGGTTTTGGCTTTTTGGCACCGGTCACACCCTTTCACGTATTGCTCTACGTCTTTTCTGAGCATCGGCCAGTAGTATTTGGTCAGGATGAGGTCACAGGTTCGTTTTGCGCCTGGATGTCCTGCCATTGGGTGGTTGTGGTTCTGGACGATGATCTCTTCCCGTAGTTCGGGTACTTGGGGGACATAGAGTAACTCCTTCCAGTGTATAATTCCGTTTTTCCTTTTCCAGTGAGATTCCTTGTTTTGGATACCTTCTTTAGCGAATTTCTCGGCTTTGTGTTGGTTCCTGGTGATTTTGGACATGATGGTCTCGATCTGGACGGTGCGAATTTGTTCCTCGGCCGGCGATGACTCACCCATGGCTTTGGATTCTGGAAAATACTTAGGAGGGAGCAAAATTTGTTGGGAGTTGTCGAGTTCCACCCCCTTTTCAAAGTCTGGCCTCCGGGACAGAGGGTCAGCTGGGTTTGTTTTCCCAGGATGATGAATGAAGGTGAAATCGTACTCCTGGATAATTTGTTGCCATCGGGCTTGACGGCGGGAGAGGTCGACGGGTTTTTTGTAGAATTCGAGGTTTTTGTGATCGGTTAGGACCTCAAACGGGTGAAGAGCGCCAAGGAGGTATTGACACCATTCCTGGAGTGCGTATATGACAGCGAGCATCTCCAAGTCTGCGGCGTGGTAATTTTTTTCGGCGTCATTTAGGGATTTGGAGATGAATGCGATTGGGTGCCATACTCCATTTTGACATTGGAAGAGTACAGCACCTACTCCAATTCCTGACCCGTTGGTTTCTACTCGGAAGGGATCTGTGTCCGTGGGCATGGCGAGTGCGGGGGCGGTGGAGATGGTTTCCTTTAGTTGGTCCATCGCCCGTTGGCATTCGTCTGTCCATTTGAACTCGTTCTTTTCCAAGGTGAGTGCGTTCAGGGGTCTCGCTTTTTTGGCGAAATCCTTCATGAACCTCTGGTAGAAGTTGAGGAATCCCAAGAATCCCCTGAGTTGCTTTCAGGATGTAGGTACGGGCCAGTCAAGAATGGCCTGCACTTTCTTGGGTTCCATCTTCACCTTGTTCTGCGACACTATGATCCCGAGGAACTCGGTTTCTTGTACCTCGAAATCGCATTTGTCATGACGCAAGTATAGGTGTTCTTTTCGGAGTATTTCGAGAACTTCTCTCACCACCTTTCGGTGTTCTTCGAGGTCGCTGGTAAAGATCATGATGTCGTCTATGTATACAACGACGACTCCTCTGTCAATCAGCTCTTTGAACAGAGAGTTCATCATGGTCTGGAACGTTGCCGGCGAGTTGATAAGTCTGAAGAACATAACGAGGGGTTCGAACAATCCTCGATTGGTTCGGAACGCCGCTTTCCATTCGTCTCCTTCTTTCATTCTCACGTTGTTGTACCCCCATTGTACGTCGAACTTGGTGTAGTATTTAGCAGACTTGAGTTTGTCCACCAGTTCGTTGATTAACAGGAGGGGATATCGGTTTCGGATGGTGACTCCGTTTAGTTTTCGGTAGTCTTGTACAGGGTGGAGCCTCCCATCTTTCTTTTTGATGAAGAAGAACGCAGATGCGAATGGGGATTTGGAGGGGTGGATACGTCCGGATTTGAGATTTTCTTCCAGGAAGGCGTCTAGCTCAGTTTGTTCTCCTGGGCCGAGTGGATATGTTTTGCAATCAATGGTGTGATCTCCGGGTAGGAGTTCGATCGCGTGGTCCCAGGGTCTTCGGGGGGGCAGTTCGTCGAACGACTCTTTGGCAAAGACGTCGGCGAAATCATGTATATATTCGGGGGCTGCCTCTTTGAAGGTCTTTTTCTTTTTCTGGATGAATTCCTTGGCGGCTATCTCCGTGGACGTGTTCTGGTATGCCTCCATATCGATTTTGAAGAGTCGATCTCCTTGAGAGAATCGGAACTCCTCATCATCGTCTTCCTCGTCGATGAGTCTGGGGAAATGGTCGTTTTCACATCGGAACTCAATCCAGCCTGTGGGCCAGTCGATCGAGGGGTTGTGGGTCTTTAGCCAATTGTGTCCCAGGAAAATGGAGTTTGGCCCTAGATTGGTGACGGCCAAGGTGATCTTTTCGGAGTGATCGAGTATTTTCATCTCGACTATGACGAACTCCTTAATTTCGCCTCCTGTGTTGTGGGATCCGTCGGTATTGTAGACTTTTATCGGACAGGGAAGTGGGTGCGTATCGAGGGTGTTGGCCTTGATGCATTCGGCATCTATGGACGAGCTGGTGCATCTGGAGTCTATGAGGGCCTTGACCTCGAATTTGTGACCACTGTCCATGGATATCTCCGCGGGTACCTCGAGAGAGTTTCGTTGTCTTCTCTGTTCGGAAGCCTTTTTGAACTTGGGCTTCTTCTGGAGATCTCTTAGTACCCACGTAGCGTCCTCCATGGACATTTCCCGTAGGTCTGTGACGAGCTGGGTATCGACTTCTGTTTGTCGAGTTTCGTGAACGAAGGATGTAAGATGTTTCTTGGCTACGTCTATATCCTTTTCCGCTTGTTGTTTTATCCAGCGGATCGACCACGGATCGACCGTGTTTTCCCATCGGGCTCTTCGGTGAGATCAGATCTTTTTTGGTTTGGCGTCCATGCTACCAAATCCTTGAGAACCTCGTTTTGTTTCATCAAGAGTTTCTACTTCTTTGACCAGAGGGTTTGAAATTTTCTCAAGTATCAATTGCGCTATTTTATCAGCGACTTTCACTGAGAAGTCCTTATCAGAATTGTTGACAAGGAGGACTTTTACCTCCCCCCTGTAGTCGGAGTCAATCACACCAGCTCCGGTGGTTATCGAAGCTTTCACGGCTAAACCAGATCAGGGTGCAATTCTGCCATAATGCCCCGCAGGAATGGCCATAGAAAGCTTAGTATTTACAAGAGCCTGTCCTCGTTTTGGCACGATACACTCTTCCGCTGTGTACAGATCATACCCTGCCACACCAGGGGTTCCTTGCTCGGGAAGAGGGATCTTTTTATCACCGCGTTTAATCCGTAGCGGTGTCTCATGTTTCAGAATGGTGTATTTAGGCTCAGGTTTGGTCTCGTCACACGTTTCAACGGATAAAACATCAAATTTATTTTCCGGAACGGTAACTACTTTAGACGAAATAGATCGACCTGTATCTACTCGTCGTTTCCAAAACCCTGCTCATTTTTCTCCACCATCTTCATACATTCCGCCAGCTCCTCCACGTTCTGGTAGAATATCTTGGCCCCTTTGAATTCGATATACCTCATGCGGGGCGGGCGAGGTTTCGGTTTGTGGTCAGCACACGGCCATGGCTTTCCACACTTAAAACAGAGCCCTTCTGCTCTGGCCTTGTCAATGTCCATGGGTTTCCCCTGGCCACCGAATGTTCCAACCTCCTTAAGTGGTGCCGGGTTGGCGGCAATGAAGCCGGAAGGCTTGGGGGCCTCGGCGGGTGTTTCCTTGTTTGCTGGTCTAGACCAGCGTGGCATAAATTGAGGTTTTTGAGTCCCTCCGGACCTTCTCAGCTTGCAGGAAGCGAGGGCGGCCTCTGCGTGGCGGAGGTGCCTTTCCCATTTCTTGATGTCCTTGCTGAGGCAAAGAGCGGATGATTCCTGCTCAGCGAAGGTTACGATCTCGTCTTTTACTCCTTGCTGGCAGACGTGGACCAGCTGTTCATCAAACTCCTCATTGTGGCAGCATCCTGCTTCCGCCATAAGTTGGGACATTCTAACAAAGAAGTCCTCGATCGAATCTCCTCCCTGTTTGAGAGTCATTAGCTTCTCGTAGGCCTCCCTCCGGGCTGTTGCAGGTTAGAAATATTTATCTAGGTCGAGCATAAACTCTTTCCAGTCTTGCGTGCTGATTTTTTCTTCAAAATAGAGGTTGGCAAACCTCCTTGCAGGATTGGCATCTTCGCCTCCCATGAAGCCCAGAGTGATGATGATCTTCTGGTGGTTGGTGGGCTCTGCGTCGAACCCCAGAAGGTAATTTTGCACGGTTGTTTGCCATGCACGGTATTTCATTTTGTCGCCCTTATATATGAAGGGTTTGGGGGCGACCGACTTGCCCAGTGGGTTCCCTCGGGTTTTGGGCAGGTTTACCCGGGGAGTTGCGCGGATCGGGGAACAAGCGGGGCGCTTCGGGGCTGGCTCCGAGTCAGAGCTGTCACTGGCCGAAGATTCGGACAGCCGTGGCGCTGGAGCTTTCTTTTTCCCTTTGCTCCGAGAGGGCTGTGCGAGTAACCGCTCGCTACGGAACATTTGCGAGGTAGGAGGGGACGGTGCCTTCGACACCGGGTGGAGGAGTGGGTCTTGTTTATAGAGGCGGGCCCAGCTCTCATAGCGTTTGGTAAATGAGAGACTTTCGTCCTCGTAGGTGAAGGTGACAGGGGGGTATTCGGCGTTGGACATTGGTTTGGAGGAGAGGGGGGTTGCGACGGATATACGCTTTGTCTGCTCGCTGCTAGGTCCTTCCGAAGAACTTCCTAGTGGGCGCGACTGAATGCGGGAGAATGATGGTCCTTCGAACTCCAGAGCTTCTTCGGCTTCGGAGCTTCTTCAAACAGCTTGATTTGGCCAGTGTGGGTTCCGGCAAGAGGGTAGACGTTCGATAACGAACGGTGTCGGCGCGTTTTGTGCGTGGACGGCGGACGTCACAGGTATTCCGCGAACCTGGCTCCTCAAATCACAGAGGAAGCGCCCTAGTGCACTATGGGCTAATAGCAACGTTATCCTTATTTATAACGGCGGACGACCATATGACTACTGGTAACCGTGTATGCGGGAGCCCGTCAAGTGGTACTCGTGCTCTATGTTCCTCAACCCTGGACCTGGGTGGCTTTTATGCAGCTACGCGTGGACGAATCCAATAAACACTCTTTTATAGTCGGTGAAGACTCCTGTAACAAATCTTCTGCGGCGGATAAAAGCTCACGCGCGCTCGTTCTGTGGAGATACAAAGGAACTCAACGCCTAGAGGCAGAGACAGGCAGTATGGGAATAGGGTAAGAAACGAGGATGGGTGTGATAATGTGAAATGTAGTAGTGGAACAGTGCAGAGCAAAGGGCTCAACGCAAAGGCAAGTGATAGATGTGAAAGGATGAAGTGATATGACTAGGCAAGGCGGGACTGCGCTCGCTGTCGTTGACGATGAAGAATTACACTTGGAATTATATCAGGCCACACTCTAAGAGAGAATGCGACTCAAAGAATGAGAATTCCAAGCGTAAGGAAAAGTACAGGTGAGTACACTACTTATATACCTAACTACTGTTTGTACATGTTGTGACAATGGAACTT
>JBBPTJ010000761.1:0-10757 GCA_038094035.1 Pulveroboletus aff. ridleyi
TCTCTGTGCTGTCAACGCAGTGAGCAGCAGTGTCTACCTCAGCAGGGATGTTAACAGCATCTAATCCGAACGCATCTTGTATCACCACACTCAAGGGAACAGCAACATCATCATCAGCATCAGCAATGATATGATCATCAGCGCAGTCCTCATCTAGTCCATGAACAACTCTCATTCGGTCCTTGATTTCGTCATGGAGTACCGGATGGGTGCGAAGGTATTCCTTGAGGGCCTTTTGTGCCACGGTGCTTGTAAGGCATTCGGCAGATAAGTTCCACTGCTTGACCCGGCAGCGTTCCCAAGACTTTAGAGTATCATTAGCACGATGCCAGTATCTAAAACAGAAAAGGAAAACAAACTTTTTTTACAAGCTCATGTCCGAATGGACCTGTCATGAACTCATACACACCAACAACACCTGCAACAGACGCATCTCGTAAGACAGGGAGGGATGTTGTGATTCTGACCTGGTCTGCTGTCAGTCCACTCCTCATTTGTTGTTGGTGGGCATCCACGAGATACTGGGTTTGGTACTGCTTGAGCCGATGCTTGATAACCCGGTTCAGACCAACATCAGCTGGCTGAAAGATACCTGTACCTGAAGGAAATACAGTGAAACATGAGATAATGATGGTATTAGTGCTACTCACAACCAGCTGGAACGAAACAAAGGACGACATGTGGGAACTCTTTAAAAATATATTGACGGAACTGTTCACCAGAGTGAACTGGATAACAGTCAAGGAAAATGATGGCATATTGATCGTCATCAAGACAAGGATCAGTCTCAATGATGCGACGGCGGTAAGGCTCAAAAACATTTTCAACCCACTATACATGGTAGCGGTCAGTACCTCAAAGCAAGCAATAAGACTGATCATGAATCAACGTACTTCTTTCATTGTCTTAAGCGTGCTGAAATGGCTCCCTTTCTTGTCGCTCTTCGCAAATGTAAAGTCGAATCCATATTCGCATGCTTTGTCCATGCCTTGTGCTTTTGCTGAAGGAAGAGATTGGGCTGATGCTCCACCCCAAACCTGCTGAAATGGTAAGAATGTGCCAGCTGGTGTGCTCGCAACGAGGAGGGTGAATGCCCGTTTTTCATCCTTTGCAACGATGTCGACTTGGGATGATCCACGCTCTGCAAATGTGGTACCACTGCTTGGGAGGATATAAGATCCGATCTGATCAAACCCAACAACGAGCTGTCGTTCAAAGAGTCAGATGTACATATCATAGAGTTGCAGATGGATGTACACACCTTTGGTGGCACGTTATGCCACTTCATAACATAGACCAGCCGGAAGAATGCCTCCTCACACTTATCCTCTGCATTGATAGGAAGCTTCGCGGCTGCACGTGTCCCTTTCCGGGGTGACCAGTTGAGCACACTATCCAAGAATGAGCGAACAAATTTCTATTGGCTTGATGTTATTACGCTGAGTATAAGCATTGAAAAGTGATGCGCACCTCAGAACATTTGAAAGTCTTAAGCAGTTCAGGAACATGGTCCTGAATCACAGCCAACATAATTGATCTTGCGATGATAACGTTGATCGGAAGGCCTGATGTGCGCAAGTCCTTGAGCTTTGTAACAATTTCTTGTCGGACATTGGGATGGCAAGAAAGGATTCCAGACTTTCCAGATCCTGCGAGAGTGTGTCCATTTTCAACGTTATGGAGTGTTGCTTGCGACCATTGCCGTTTGGTCTTGTCAATCCATTTCGATACAGTTCCCTTGTTCAGGTGGCCAAAGAGTTTTGATTGATCCCTCTTGAGAGCGTTAACCATCGTCTGGGGTGACCAGTTATATATTTTCGCAGCACGGTCAATGTGGACCCAGAGAAACGGATGGTACCAGTCTGTGCGCGTGTGACGCTCCTGTTTGGTACCTCCACGTTTTCCACTCCGCTGCTCTTTCCACCCCACATGGCTCGAACGTGAAACCGCAATCACATCCACCTCACTAGCTTCAGCAGGCAAGTCCTTTAGCACCTACATGTTCACTTAGATTGGTTCATATATTCGTTTTTTCAGTAGATCACTCACCTTATTAATTGATTGACGATGATCCTGGACACTCATACGCTGGCGTTCACGCCAGCGTGCCTGTCGTTTCGCAGCAAGTTCACGTTGGTGAGCTTTGCTTTCGTCCTTTCTTTTTTCTTCTTCACGCTCTACATCTTGCCATGTGTCATCATCCAACTTCGCCAACCGCTTCCACTGCAACACTTTCTCCTCAGCTGTCTCGAGTGGCTTCCATTTCAGGTCATGGAAGGTGAGCTGTTGTGAGGGTGCCGAGGAGTTCCAACCTTTTGGAACTGCTCTCACTTCCTCTGCAAGATGGACGCTAACCTGCTTTCGTAACAGCTTCACTTGTTGCCCTCTAGAAAGTTCTGGCTGCTCATCCTCGTTATCCATCATGGTGACCTCCTCGTGTGCATTGTGGGTCTCAGCCACTGGCCTTGATATATCATGTGCTGGCGCTGACAAGGTGCGTGCCCGCTTGTCAGCAAGCTGACACTCGCTGTTCTCAATAGCATATTTTCGCCTATGGACACCGTGACATGACAACATCACAATGGAATAGGTAAGCATGTCGTCTCTGTTCTCATGAAGGACGTACTTAGCAGGCACTTTAGCACCTTGAAGCTCCGCTGCTGTGATCAGCCGCTCAAGCCATACTTCGCGAAGGAAGGTATGATCGCTTGTCGGAATTGCCTTTACAGCGGCCTTCATTGTCTTGATCAGATCTTTGCACCTATCACCACGTTCTCGGAAGACAATGGCTTCCCCTTTTTGCAGTTTATGGGTTTCAAAGCAGACTTCGAGATTCCGGTTGAGGGCATACCATACCCCCTCGTCTTCAATGTGTTCGGCATCAAGTCCGAAATGGTAAGTGGACTCGATGGGATTTAGAGGAAGGTTTGGCGGAAGATTTTCAAGTAAATGTTGTAGGTGGTGAATTCGCGAGATTAGCTGTGAGGATGGACCTTCACCAGTAGGAGTTGTCATCGTCGAGTTACAAGATGCTATGGTACAACAAGTTTGCTTTCTTTTACACTGCTCGACTGAATATCGAAGCCGGCGCACTCATCACTGGAAAGGTTGCTAAATTCCTTTTCATAACGCCGGTGCAGCACGGCAAGGTTGCTACTATTGGCAACGTAACGGATCACGGGGGGTCAGGTTGCTAACTCGGGGTCAGGGGTAGACCGTAACGCACCCCCCCCAGGTTGCCTCCATACAGAAAGGAACAGTATTACATAGACGATAAGATTATGTTCAGACGTGAACGTAATGTCCACAGTTGATAACTTGTTCTAGAAACGGGGGACGGAAAACCTCGGTCACACGCCCCACCGACATCAGCCCAACATAACCCTATTTTATCGTCCACGGGACGTCAGCTTAATTTGGGTGTGTACTTGCCCCCGGGTCACCACGTCCCGATTCTGGTCAATGACGTCATCCTAAGGGTGGTTAGTAGCATGCTCCTGTCAAACCGTGTGTCAACAGATGAACTTACGATTCCTGAGCGAGTCAGCAAGGTTCAGCCGTTCGTGTTGCACGTCCGGTTCATTTTGTCCGAGGTCAAAATCGGGAACACAACCGATTGCAACTGAGCAACACTGGTCGTCGCAAAGCCCTGATCTGCCAGAGTAACGCGGCCTTGTGTAGAATGGAGCTAACGATCCCACGGAAAGTAGTGGCCTTGGTCACAGCGGTACACATGCTTGCAAGTCCATCTCACCGGTGCCTGAATCGATGGCGATAACTTCCAATGTTATTTAATGAACTGGTTGATCTCTTGTGCGCAACGAGTTGGCACTGATGGCAGAGGGTGTAAGATGCAATATAATTGTCTGTTGGACGGCATGAGCGTTACCCACGGGAAATGCCACTTGGAACTTACTTGCGTACGCGGGAATGACCGTAGAATGGTTGAGTCAATCATTTTCCCGTGTAAATGGCGCCCAAGTGGGAAATGCTGCAAAAATGGACACCCAGTGTCGGGTAAGATGAATCAGGGCCAGGATATGTTGGGAGCCACTGTAGGGACACCGTAACTAGTGGAGTTAACGGTGCAACGAAGGGCGCCGACCCCATGGTGGCGGTACCTATGGTTGGTTGTTAGATCTCTGCAAGTGTGCCGTAAATGCGTCAGCCCTGGCCACCGACGACAACTTGAGGTCATCTTTTGCGCTGCGCCCGGCAACGCAACGATGCATCGAGAAGGTAGAATGATACTCTCGAATGGCATACCTTGGATGGCCGACACGCACTGCCTGTCCCAGATAGGGAGTGTGGGATAGAAACCCACTCAGGGCATTTTTCGTCGCTTGATTCACACCAGGAACACGCCACCTTGCGTTCAGCGCGAGTTCGTCGACAAGGGGAAGCCGGTTGCTGGTGCCTGTGCGGGTACTGAAACCTTGCCAACTAATGGTGTGTACCTCCCATCTGTAAGGGGAGATGAGAAGGCCGCGCACATGGATCACTCAGCTGAGAGTGAGAGGTGGAGGATGGCGACGAGGTAGGTCAGTGAGGCTGCCCGTCCTCTGCAGAATGATTTCTTTGGACGAGAAGATACTAAACCGGGAGGTTGAATTACTTGGGTTCAAGTCGGCGTTTTCCGTAGACAAAGTTATCCATCGAAAATTACATAATGAAGGTGCTCGAACGGCTCTTTGCCATCGCCGAGTCCCCCTGTGACGCCTCAGAATGTGGCGGTAAGGGGTCGACCACCCCGGATGTCTGCCAGCGAAGTTACTGGCTAATCAGGCGAATGGGTGCAGATTCCACAGACGATTGGCTCGGATGTTCACTGACCTGAAGCACCGTCATTTATTGCTCAACGCGTTCGCCGTCACAGGATCTCCAGTGGTGGAGGTCGAATGGGCTCTTCGAGTGCCCCGGTGTCTCCCATTCACCTTTACCATCTTGCTTTCCCGGAACATAATGCATCGCGGGGACACTCTAGTGGTCATTCACGCCCTCGAGAACTGGGAGATGCCTCGGAACCCCGTGCGGTAGGAAGCAGGTGTCATGATACTTCTCTGAGTTTCAAAACTCCCAGTCTCTCCGCAGGCCACCCTGGCAGATTCATGGCCACAATCCTAATCTTTCTATTGTGTCTAACCCAACGCTGGCTTCACCGGTTACCCGGTCTGTGGCTGAGCGTATCGTTTGCCTGCCTGACATGCGGGGCGAGAACCATGGTCTTGTGATGGGCGGACCTCTTCCCGGAGACATGGGCATGTGGGGTGTACCGGATTATAGTTCCCTCTGGATCTCCCATATTTCTGACACAAAGCATTCTTCTCCCGACCAGTCAACCATCCCTTGTCTCTCCCTTGTTAATGGGGATCCTCGATACGTGAGTGGCACATCCCTGTCCTTATTCAAAGACAATCACCTCTGCTCTCCCTACCATGTCACCAGTTCCCGAAGGCCTGCTGGTTAATCTGAATAATGATAATGACAGCCTTGGAATATCCCCTCGACCTACTCCGAGCCCAAACACCCACTTGTACAGATTTCCCCGGCCTCGATGACGATATCAGCCAGGACAATGTCAATGCAAGCGATAGTGGTATGGTCGGTCCTCCTAGACCCTTGACTCCAACGATGAGTGGGTGCACCTCTACTTCCAGCTTCACGCATTCAACCGCTGCGAGTGAGTACTTTGACGCATCGATGCAGGCGACACCCTCCAACGTGTCAGACATCGACTTGTCTTTGGCCTGGTGATCAGGGGATCTTGAATGGATAGAACTATGACGTGAGCCCTCTGATTCTTCGGACCGTACAACGTGAATACGTTTTCCCGCCTAGACGCCTCTACTTCTTGCGGACCTCCTTCGTCTAGCCACACTGCGATGCTCATGCTGCATGCCTGTCGGCGTCCTTTCTCGGCCTCCCTCTTGTTTGCTGGGTCGCACGAAAATGCTTGGAGACCTGGCTGGACCGGAGTTTGGAGCAATCGGATGTGTTCCGATCGAACCGCCTTTCACCGTTCCGTGTTCTCTGCCTCCTCTTATGCCTTCATTTTTTCCTGTTGCGCTTGCGGACACGTCCATTACTTAAGGGAGGGGAGAAAACGTATATCGCTTTTCGGTAGCAAAGGTGGAGGTAGTGGTCGATCTGCGAGTTGTTGAACGGGCCACATTTCTTTTGCATGAGTGTGCATTTGGTGCACATACATATGAACTTGATAGGATTACTAGGGGCTGACTTATTCAAAATGATTGATGCGTGTAAAATGACATGAACTCCGAGAGGGACATATGAAATGTTCAATGCGACATGTAGACGCCAATGTCAATGTGACCCATCTTGGCCAACCGGTCCCTGGCATGACATCCATCCAGGCATGCTGAAACTGCACCCAATCCAAACGCGAGTGTCGTCCTCTTCCCGCTGATGTATCATTCCCATGAGTACAACAGTCAACGGTCGAAAAAAGACCAAATGCGCACCGTGACCTCGATACCTGTCGGTCGGGCCGAGGGTTGTGAAGCCTCGTTTGTCTGCTGCGCCTAGTAAAAAAGTGAGTTGTCTCACAGTGCAGTCTATCGGAACGAGAAAGCACGCACAGTGCCAGATGTACTTGGATCTGCATGACCCTGTCTGCTGGTGGAGGTAGCCGCATCTGAATGGCCAGCCGTCTGAGCAGTTTGGCTATCCGTTTTGGGCTGTGACTCGAGATAAACATCGACACCAACAACCCAGCTGGATAGTTAACGAACTTCTTTTACCCTTCTATGTTTTATCTTTTTTCGTTTTGGGGGTTTCTCGCACTGGTTTGCTGCCACCGATCGCTGGCAGGGTTTGTCAGGCGCGCCGTACACCATGTGGCTACCGATGAAAGGAAAACTGACCAGTGTAATCCGACCTGCGGCTATCCACGAAGGTCTGGAGTTCGCAATACACCCTCTCTCCGGTGAATTCGAATGGAGTCGGGGGCTCTCAGCTTGGTCAGGTTCCTTGGGAGGACAGTCCGGATGACATAGACCCCGAGTGTTGTCACCTCTCTTGGTAACCTTGTGTAGCCAGTTCCTGAACATCAGAATACCTCCAAGCAACGCTACGGTGTCATGATCTGGACCACGCACTCAGAAATGAGCCCCGCATAGTAGTGGTGTGACCTAGGACGAACCTGGTTGTGCTATCTCGTCTTGTTGACGGTGTACAGATGAAGCCGGTGATGGCGGCTGTGCAATTACATCAACATGAAAAGTATAATGCAATAAGGTCAGAACAGACCTCATCAAAGTTAAATTGAGCTCCGGCTGCACTAGTTGGCACTTCGACCTTACGCGCTCATCAGAACTAGCGCTAACAGGGAAGGGTGAATATCGTACCCCAAGTAGATCGTCTTCACCTTGGTTCTCCACTCCGAGTTGACTTGATGGGGGTTGCTCCTTGCGCGAGAAGATAGTTTTCAGCGCAGTTTCCTTGCAATGACATTCAGGGCAACAAACACGTACCAGAGTTTCGTCCGCTGCTTCACTGTCGCTGATCCTTGGGGCTGACACCCCCTCATCTTGTTCTTGCTGCGCTGCGTGTTGAGGCATTCCCGAGTTGGTCTCTTGTGGAGGCACCTAGAATGGAAGAATGACAATGTACACATTATCTGATGAGCTGACCTGAGAAATAGTACATGAATGCTCACATAGGGATCACAATACTGGCCTGGCAGGATATTGCTCAGGTTGCGAATCATGATTTTCCCATCAAAACTTCCAGTGGCAACATACTTGCAATCGGCAGAAAGGGTAATTGACTGTAACTGTTGATGCTCTGTAATGACTGGCCCAATGGAAGCAAGTGTTGATGCATCCCAGAATGACATGGAGTGTTCTTCACAGGAAGCAAGGAACTTCCCATTGGAGGCTAGAGCGATCGATGAACCAATTGATTGATGGGCCTGTGATTTGGCCAGCATGGACCTGGTAGACACCTCGAAAGCCTTGATTACATTACCACTACACGCAATGAAGATTTGTTGTCCATTGTCTGACCATGCAAGGGGTGTGATCGGAGACACATACACCACATCGGCACCGATGGTGGTGAGTTGTTCACCACTGTGGCTGTGAAAGACTTGAACCGAGCTCTTGCTGGCGGTGGCAATGCGTTCGCCATGGGGTGAGAATTTGATTCCTACAACGCTGTTGGTATGTTGGAGTGGACCAACTAGTCTTTTTCCAGTGACAATGTCCCAGATGCTTGCTGTCTCGCCATAGTAGGTGCCAGTGGCAAATCTGGTGGCATCGGGGGAAATGTCAACAGCAGCCACCCACTCTCCGTCCTCCACCTCGATAGCCATTCTCTTGATTCTCTCGTCCCATACGTTCGCCCCCCTTGTGGTCCCGCACACCACGTGCTTGTGATCGCTTGAAACACAAATAGCGTACAGGTCCATTCCGGACTGCTTTTCCACCTGTCGACCATCCGCGATTCGCCATCGTCGGAGCTCACCGGAACTCCCGCTTAATAAATGCATTCCATCTGGGTGGAATGCAATCGCCCACACTTGATCAGACTCATCATCGGAGTGACCGGTGTCAAGCACCACTGTAGGTTCAGGCATTATTGGAGATTCAGGTGTTACTATGGGTTCTTACTGGATTGTCAGCATGGTATAATCATTCCCGATACCAAGTACGCACTGTTCCTCCACGGAAGTAATCTCAGCATACTTTGGGCTTGTAGGTTTTGCTGTGTCAAGTATCGGTGTCAAGGTCGAGTCGTGGTGCGGGCAGTTCGACCGCGTAAGCACTTCGTCCCCTCAGCCATGCGGCTGCCTCGTGTTGTTGGCGCTACTTACTCAGACCCGAACTAGGCCTTCTCCTCGGTTGTTGAAATGATCATCGCGACCTTGCAGCCACTGAACGCCGGTATCATCAGGTGTGATAAAGCTCGCTCCTGTTACGACGCTGAGCTGCCCTAGTCAACCCGGTGCGTCGTTTTACTCCGACGAACCCTCCAACTCACACCAAACCCCTCCATGCCCCTTTGTATGGATTTCCCCAGCCTCAATGACGACAACAGTGGACGCCGACAATACAAGCGATAGCAGTGCAGTCATTCCTGCATCCTTCACTCCACTGGACAGGAAGTTTCTACATCTAGCCTCACGTATTCGATTGCCAGTCATTTCATGGAGTATTTCGATATGGATATGTCAATACAGACAGCTCCCACACTCCTTCCAGATCAGAGTCAATCGTCGTTTTCCCAAGTAAAACCGATCAAATGGTTCCCGGAGGTTGTGCATCCATGGGTACACAAGGACGGGCTACCGCTGTTCCATCAACGACAGCCTGTTCGACGTTTTGAGTTCGACGTGTCTAATGCCCGATCCTTGCGCACGATAACAATTTGAATCTCACCATCACGCCTCTCGGAGCCGAATGTCTCATTCTGGTGCTTCTTGGGCTCTTGAGCGCATACGTGATGCATTCCTTTTCAAAGAATGATGACGTCGCCAATGTGGACGATGCGGAGGGAGAGATCTCAGCGGCCGCAGGTCCCCAGCCCGATATTGAGGACAACGCGGGAAGATGACGCACCCTTATATTCGTCGACTCACTTTGGATGCAATATGAACAGCGCAGCGGATACCATGGTCTCGTACTGGATGTATGCAGAATGCCGATACAGACACATCATCTCATCGACGGTGGGGAGATTACAAGTCTCGGAACAATATCACCAACAAGTCCTCGAATGCAGTGGACGCCAAGTGTATGAGCACAACGGGTCCGTAAACATACCGAGGGCGATAAGCAAAGGGATGGTTGTATGTCAACGGTACGCAGGATCTTGCCACAGGACTCCTGGAGCTCTCGCCATTAACGTCGGTATCCGAGCACTTTTCTCATCAGAATCTGTTGTTTGCTGGAAGTGAGGACGCCGACCGCCTTTACCATGAGTTCGCCGTTCAGCAGGGTTGAATCCATGAAAGACTTCATATCACCGCCTCCGGATGTGTTACCCACCGGACGAGGGTGTTGCAGGCCACTCGGGTAAATATGTCATATCTTTTGATTAACAAGAAAGATGGATCTTCAGTCGGAAGGCCCTCACTGGATATGGTTAGATACGTGTCTCAGGTCAATTCATGCTCTCCTTTGTCGACACGAACTATTGTATTCACGATAGGGCCAGCGATGGGTCGACGGAACTTGGCAGCCGTTGCCAGTGAAGGTCGATAAGGACCCGTCGATCGTCAGGTTCCTCCGTTTCAAGCGGTCTGTATAACATGTTGAGCGAGCGCATGGGTGCAGTGCAGAGGGTGTATAATGTTATCTGTCAGGGGTTACCGGTTATTCGCCAAGCCAAGCCACTCAGCATCCACGATCTGAACACCTCGCGATGGATAAACACGAGCGGTCACCGCGACGTCAAGGGCAAGCAATGGGGAAGGAATCAGAAAAAGGCAAATTATTGAAGGGCAACCCACGAGGTTCGACAGCGGTGCCGATATGGTTTCTTGCAATCGAGTGCTGTGAATGGAAGTATATCACCCAGCGGAGCGCTGGGAAATGGTTGTTCGCCGACTCGACGATATTGCCGTTATCGAGGCATTGAGGCCTGTCATACGAGATAGAGAAAAGCGGACCCGGCAGAACGGGATGCGGCAGCGAATGTCAGTGCAGTGGCGGCTCGGAGAGCAACTGTCGCTGCCGCCACTGCATGAATGTCGAGTTGTCGCCCTGTGTCACATCAGATGAAGACGACATTGA
>JBBPTJ010000762.1:0-10740 GCA_038094035.1 Pulveroboletus aff. ridleyi
CGTTCCTTCTTCTTCCATTCAGACGATCACTCATGAGACCTTTCCGTTGGCTCTCCTTTGACGGCTTGGGGGTCTCGTCCCCGTTTGACCCGACTTTTCATCATGTCACTTCGCCCGTCTTCTCACCCATGGTCCTTGGCGCACTCCGTTTACTTTTTGCGGTATACGCATTGACCACGACGATCGTCACTCTCATTTATTCCTCTGTTGTGTTTCATGACGCTGACACGTTAGTGGTCGACCATCAGAATTGATGCCGGACAACGAACTAACCGTTTTTCGCATAGGTACTTCACCTACTTCACGGATCTGTCCTATATTGGATTAGTCGCCTATTTCTGGGCCGCCGGTGTCCAAACCATCGCTTTCGTACTCCGTAGGCGGAAAAGCTATCCCCTGCAGACTTGGCCTCGGTTCCTCCAATTGCTCCATGTCCTTTTGTATTCTACTGTCGTTGTATTCCGTCAGTCTTCCCGTTTTTGTCGCCACGGTGTCTTACTGACACGATCCAAACGATCAGCCATTATAGTCACAATCGTGTATTGGGCTCTTCTCTCTTCTTCGACAACGTTTCAAACGACCTACTCCGGTGTGTTTCATCAGCAAATTTTAGGTACTATCGCTGATCCGAGATGATCCTAGCCTGGTCTAATATCTCCCGGCACATCATGAATACCGTGTTCGTGCTCTTTGAGATCTTCTTCACGCACAGTGGACCTAGCCCGTGGACTCACCTGCCCTTCCTCATCCTCATTCTCGCATCCTACCTCGGGGTCGCATACATCACTCATGCAACCCAGGGCTTTTACAGTACGTTTTACCTCCCTTTCCGACCGATCACAGAGCATAACGATGCACGGTGTTAGCATATGACTTTCTTGATCCTTCCAAAGAACATGGCCTACTGGCAGCGTATATCGTTGGGGTAGCAGTTGGCTGTTGCGTGGTATTCACAGTCGTTAATGGTGCTTGCATGCTACGCCGGCGTATCAGTCCCCAATATGGAACGTCTGAAGCACTTTTGGACGCTGAACCACTCGAGGAATGGCAGGACGTGGCGGAGCCCAAAGACTCCCCGACCTCGAATGTGTGATACTCATACTCACAGCCTGGCAACATACCCTCATAACAACGCCATCATAAGTACTGTAAAGGGCGCTTCGTTCTACGGCCCCATTCTCATTTAACTGATTCGCTTTTCACACATAGTGTGGACTGGCTTAGGACCTTGCAGAGAGGCTGTATTATGTATGTACATGGACTGAAACGTAAATGAATGTATATTTGTTACGTACTATCACAGACTATTGGCCGTGTCGATTTGCTTGCTTGTTCCTGAACTACTGCCGAGTGGAAAAATCGGGGCTTTTAGTTCAGCCAAAGGGGCCTTGCCCCTTGTGCCCAACACATTGCACTCCTCATACAGACTATAAATTTCAGGTGAACGGACGTGGTCCATTCTCAGGGATCCTCGTGTTCTCTGATAGGCAAATCGTTTCTGTGTCAAGGAGCGGAGCCTCCATGCACCGTGCAAACTCGATCATCAACAGGCTCGGGCCGATTCTAACGATTCGGACTACCACTGAGGTCTGGGCACGAGATAACGAGCTGAAACATAAATGTTGATTGCATGCCACCGGTCACCGAGTGCGTTGACAATCGGTCGGTACGACCATAGCAGGCCATTCGGGTTGACCTCCCAAACGAGGTATCAGATGCATACGAGCCTATTGCAGGAATGAAAAGCATGGACGAATGACGTCACCTCACAAGTACCACAACTCTGCCTTGCTCTGCGACCTAAGCTGGCCAGACGCAAGACGAAATCATCGCATGACATACATTTCGAACATGAATCCAGGAGGTGAAACGCACCGTCTGTCATCCGATGTGTCACGACTGCATACGGCTGAAGTCAACAGGGACGCATGGAATCGTCGAGGATGCGATTGTGATACGTGAGAGCCAAGGAAAAGCAATCAACCCGCCTCCACAGATCGAAGAAGACGTTGCTTGAACCACCCAAACTCTGCACCCACGCAAGGACGAGGCGAGCCCAAACATTGGATTTACGAGGGAGTGGAATGGGCCCACGAGGTTTGCACTGCACATTCTGACAGTGAGAAAGGCGTGAAGAATCGATCCAATCCTAATCAGTGCGGAATATGTCAGAAGGCGATCATCATCCGATAGAGAGCTCAAGACAAGCCTTGGGCCGGAAAACTACTCGCGTTAGACAATCATGAGCAAATGAGCGTTTGTACTGGGGCGAGGGATCAACCAAGTCGAGGTAACAGACGACGAGGACATATAGCTGAGCGAGAGAAATCGGCAGATGTCGAAGATTGTCCGGAGCATTACAGTGATGGGGACCGAGATGAATAGGATGAGGAGAGGCAGGAGGGATGGTGCATCGAACTGCGCACGTACGACTCGGATCGATGCAAAGTCGCTCGCTGAAGAAGACGACACGAGCGCAAGGTGAATAACATACTTGCGCAACCCACTGAATCCGCAAGACATCCTAAGCGGCCGTGAACCCATTACGTAGATAGAGACAAATTAAGTCGCGTAGCCTGAGACACACCGGTCGAGTAGCATGAACTCGTTCGGTCACGGCGGGGCTCTATTAGGAGCACGTAGATGGTCATATTGTCGTCGGGTGATTCAAGGAATAACGCCGATTGATTCACCGTCATTTCTATGGTCGCCGGGCATCATAACGTGGGGTGACATTGGGCAGAGTTGAGCTGAATATGGTGTCCTTACAACAGCTGGTTAAGTTGTAGTGTTCAAAGTCCTGGGAGGTTGTGGGTGGTAATAAGTCGTTGTGGACGTTCCCAGTCCCCTGCGTGTTGCGTGCTCTTCTGCGTTAGTGAACGTTTACCGGGTACCTCCCTTTCGCCCAGCGACGCAGTCGGATTCGGCATGTCAGCCTCTCTGCTGCCCTTCGTTGATACAGTATAAGGACATCTGGTAGCTAGAAAGGATTACGCCACTTACACCGCCCAACATTCATGGATGCATGACAGCCGGTCGATCACCGGGACCAATCATCACCAAGGTGACACGAGAATTAAGTTGGTGTCGTCGCTGCCTATATGAGAACTCCAACAAGGTCTTGCAGCATTAATGCAAAGTAGATCACTTAAAGGCACTCACCAACAGGGTGATGAGCAAAGTTTTGGGCAACAATGCCTATCGGAAACCTGTTTCGTTATTGCATTTGCTGCATGAATTACAGTACAAGGTTCTTTAACAAACAGATGCAGACGTTTTAACGAATGGTTACAAAACAGAAAAGGGGTGTCTCAGTTTGCAACAAAAGTTGGGACGTTCTGCTATAATATGTAAACGGTCATTCACTTAGGCGGAGAGGGGTGATACCACCGGAAAAAGCCTATTAGCAACAACCGTAAGTATGTAACGTGCAGAGACAGACTTGGCTTACCCCGAAACGGGAGACACAACATTCTCCTGTCCCCGATGCGCGGCAGCCATCCACTCTAACACGGTCGACATCTTCGGGCGAGCCTCTGGATCCCGGTTCATAAGTTTTCTGGCTATCTGAAGGAGTGTCGTGCGATCCTCGGAGGAACCACAGAGTAAACACAGCTCTTCCAACGTCTTTCCGCAACTCCACAGATCAGCAAGCATTGGCTTGTACTGTCCCTTGTAAATCTCTGGAGCCATGTAGCCTTCCGTGCCGACGATCCCAGTGTATTTGACATCCGATCCACGGACACGAATAGACAAACTGAAGTCGATGATAGATAGGCGTCCGCCTTCTGCAGGAATAATAACATTCTGTGGCTTTAGGTCCATGTGTGCGACATTTTCTCCATGCATGAATCCGACTGCTTCGAAAAATTGTAGAGCGACAGACCACAGTTGTTCGCCAGGTTTATGCAGCGACGTCAGCCAAGCGCCAGCGACATGCATCGATATTACGGTGCCTCCTTCGACAGGCCAGAATCGAACACCGGAGATGGTATGGTTCGATGGAGACTCGATCTCGGTGAGGTATCGCAGGATGCTGATCTCCTTCTCTCGTTCCACAAACTTGAGATATCCGAGCTTATCCTTGTTCTCGTTTGCGATGACGGCGAGATGAGGGTGCTGTTACACATGGGTTAGTCTGAATACTACTGAAGACAAGAACTCATACCCCCCACGCGATGAATTCAATTTTGTAATTCATCTGCCGCAATATGTCTTGGATATCTTCACTCTCAAAGACGCCCAGGTCATCTTCATCCTGTAGATCGTCGGACCCCTCCGGGATAGTGTCCATGGTGATACTGCCAGATGTCCTCGGTGGGGGATTGGGCGAGCTGAGCGACAGGACTTTGCTTGCGACAACCTTGATGTTCGTCAGGCCCTTTTCTTTGAATTGGTCCAGGTCACCGGACAACGCAGTGACCTCTGTTGCCAGGTTGTACATCTCGCACAAAAAATCGACCTCCTGTGAACTCTCCGTGAGGTTAAAATCCTTCCGATGGATGCATACCTGACGCTTCCATTGGTACTCGAAGGCAAGAATATCATGACCACTTACTACTTTGTTATCATCGGCATGGCTCGCGTTACCACGACCTGTCTGCATGACAATATAGCGGGATGCAATCATGTTAGCGTCGACATAGATGGCCACTATGAAAAAGGTTCGCTTGGATGTAGACTTGAGAAGAAAATTTCCGGCACGAGCAAGAGCGATCGCTTCGACGAGCATCCGGGAACGATCATTCTCCTTCTTCTGCGAGATCACTTCAGAGATGACGAACGGAATCTTGTGACCAGGGGCAATGACCATCCAGTCACTCCTAGGAGTGAATTTCCGCCGAACGTTCTGCGCCGACGTAGTGTCTACAAAAATCGGAAAGTCCCACGATTTCTCCCTGTAATAATGTTGGTAACTGAGAAATAGAAAGGAACGATGCCTACTGATGGTACTTAAATCCACGAGAATTGTTACTCTCGGCAAAGAACGAGGGCTGGACAAAGTGGACTGTGAAGTTGCTTGCCTTGAGGGCCGATGAACTCTCGCTCGCGATCATTGATACGTCATTATGATAGCATCGCAAAGCATTATAAAATGATGCGAATTCTCGGCTGCTGGTGACAGTGTGTGAGCCGGCGTCGGCGGGTGCAAAGACATGGTCAAATTG
This sequence comes from Pulveroboletus aff. ridleyi, assembly GCA_038094035.1. Classification (NCBI taxonomy): domain Eukaryota; kingdom Fungi; phylum Basidiomycota; class Agaricomycetes; order Boletales; family Boletaceae; genus Pulveroboletus; species Pulveroboletus aff. ridleyi. Next base: position 5,169 of record JBBPTJ010000762.1, read on the forward strand.
CGTCCTGTAACTCTGTGCATTTTGAAGATCTCGTTCTTGCTCGTCATTCGCCTGGAAAAATTCGGCATCTAGGCAATGCCATGGCACACAAGCAGCGTACCTGATATGCACGCTTTCGCCCCAGAGCTTCTTGAACCCCCTTGAACTCTGGCGGTAAAACCTCAATGTCGCTGGTGAGGATGCCACCCTGTAAATTCACTTCTACGTCTCTTGGACTCCAGTTTCCCAACCTCTCAGTTGTTACTGATAGAGATTGGAACAGCGCGACGTGATCATTTTGCATCAACCTTTGGATGGCCTCATTTGACTCCGCGTGTGCTGAAAAAGCAGCGCAGTCAGCAAAACAAAAACTACGGACCTAAGCATCAGTGATAATTACGGTCAGGAAAATCAATGGCCAAGTAGGCATAATTTTCGGAAAGCATCGTTGCCAGGTGCCGAACCATTAGGAGCCTCGGATCAACAGCCTCCCTATTACTCTCTTCCAGGCAGGCTTGCTTAACTGAATTTAAGACGTCATGGTGTTCCATGCCCCGGTACCTATCGTCGACGACCAACACTGGACTCTTTAACCGGTAAAATGTGCAAGCACGATATGGCAATCTTGCAGGTATCAGACCAGCCACGTCAACATTTCTGCGGAGAGCCTGATAGAACGACACGAGCGAGGCATCAAGCCGAGCCGGAACAAACTCAACCTCGTTACCGAGAAGAACATAGAAGCTGACTTCACCTGTCAATGTTCAGCAAGTCAGCGAGGAACAGAGTTGTCAAGTTAGATAGACGTGCGCTCACTCATGGCATCCGACGTGTTGTAACTTAGAACTATTTGACTGGATATAGAGCTCTTGTATACGCTGAGGACCTTCCGTCGCCCGTGAATGGTGGACTAAGAAGGTTGGCAGTTGCAATTGTAATGTTGCTATCGCGTCTACTTATCGGGAGATTGCGATGGCTAACAGCGGGGACAGCGGGAACAGCGGACACGAAAGAACTGGACCTTTATTACCCCCAGGAGATGATACGTTCACGTGATCCAGGCCACGTGAGTTTCGTTGGCACGGTCCAAAAGGTCTCGGAATTGGCCTTTCGAGGTCAAACAGCAGGTCCAACAGCAGGTCTGAGCAGCGTTTCCCTAGTGAGGGTAGAGGAGAAAGTGTGTGTTATTGATGGGCGTGGAAGCCTGCCGTGGCCGATGGCAGGAACACTGAGGTACGGGACAAAGGGCAACTACCTATCTCTACGAGAACCAGCGGTAGATATATGGCGGAGCATGTGACTGTATGCCAATGGGATGCCAATGGGCCTTTCAGGGCAGGGCAATGGGCCAAGTGTCAGCCGCATCTGCAATGACGTATACCAATGCCAATTATGGTAATGTTCGGAGTGGCCTGGACGTTCGGACGTTTGGATGTTCAGAAAGTTCAGACTTCTTATGACCGTGACGAGGAACGCGGACCGAAAGGGGCGTCTGTACCGCATTCCAGTCGATCGAAACACCTTGTGTTTGTATTGTGCAGAGGATCAGAGAAGGCAGGGTGGTGGAAGTCGGAGACTGACGAGTTGGTCTTTGTGGAGGCAAAGGCAGGGAAGCGGTATAATACGTACAGGGGGATGCCGTGCTTGCAACCTCACCAGACTTGCCGCATTCGAGGTTGTGAATGTCTTGCTCACTGTTCATTTACTACCTCTTGTCATTACTCGTTGCAAGGGCAGTGGGCGGGTGTAGCGGTGAGCTCACTTCGCTTCTCACACAGACCACAACATACGCCATCATCTCGACGTCCATGTAGCCACGGGTCTACGAATGGCCCACCGGACTCGTACCCGCCACGCTCGTACAGGAATCCAGTGCACATACCTGTGCTATACCCTAATTACGAGGTGACCGACCTGATCTAGGGCTAGGGTATGATATCTCCACCTCACCCGGCACACCGCACACGAGGCCTATCGACTTGCTGGACCCATCCAGGCGCTTCCTTCACCACCTCCCTTCTTCTCCAAGACACCACCAGCTCGAAATTCGAGTGTGTTCAAAAATCATCATACCAGGCTGGGATCATGAACTCAGCACGTACGTGTCTTTTTCTCTGCGCGCAGACAGCAGTGGAATGAATCACCCTCTCAGCTCGTGAGCTGCATTCGCAGGCAAGGTCCCTTGCTACCAAGTTTACACAAGGGGGCGCGAGAAGTTATATCGACGAGGCAATTGCCATCGATCGGGAAGCACTGAAAGGTTGCCCTGCCGGCCACTCTATGCGACCTCCCTCCCTGCCGTTGCTCTCAAGTTATCTGTGGCAACGTTACAAGCGGGCTGGGGAAAGGGAGGATGTGAACAAGGCCATTGTCCTCGATCGAGAAGCACTGGCACTCCGTCCAGTGGGACACCCAGATCGGTCGACGTCGTTGATCAGCCTTGCAGCTGACCTCTCCACTCGATACAACAAGTTCGGAGAAATGGAGGATCTGAACGAGGCCATTGTCCTCGATCGAGAAGCACTGGCACTTTGTCCAGTGGGACATCCTAGTCGGTCGATACCCTTGAAAAACCTTGCTATTTGCCTCTCCGCTCGATACAACAAGTTCGGGGCAATGGAGAACCTGGACAAGGCAATTGTCCTCGATCAAGAAGCACTGGCACTCTGTCCAGTGGGACACCCAGGTCGGTCGACATCGTTGATCAGCCTTGCCATTCGCCTCTCCACTCGATACAACAAGTTTGGGGCAATGGAGGATCTGAACGAGGCCATTGTCCTCAATCGACAAGCACTGGCTCTTCGTCCAGTGGGACACCCAGGTCGGTCGACATCGTTGATCAGCCTTGCCAGTCGCCTCTCCACTCGATACCACAAGTTCAGGGCAATGGAGAATCTGAATGAGGCCATTGTTCTCAATCGAGAAGCACTGGCACTCCGTCCAGTGGGACACCCAGATCGGTCGACGTCGTTGATCAGCCTTGCCATTCGCTTCTTCACTCGATACAACAAATTCGGAGCAATGGAGGATCTGAACGAGGCCATTCTCCTTGATCGAGAAGCACTGGTACTTCGTCCAGTGGGACACCCAGGTCGGTCAACGTCGCTGCAAAATCTTGCAGACCACCTCCATGCTCAGTTCAGACAATCTAGCCAGTTAGATGACAAGACTGAGATCTTCAGTCTCTTTGCTACCCTTGCAAATGTCTCACAGACCGCATCATCTACTGATCTGTCTGCTGCCAGATCATGGGTCCATATGGCCGAGGATTTCCAGCATCCCACCACACTCCTGGCATACCAGACCTCCCTTCGATTTCTTGTTCTTCATCTCGCGGCCCTGCCATCCTTACCTCAGCACCTCAGCATCTTCAAAAGTGTTGCATCCTCTCTCGCAGTGGAAGCATTCTCAGCATGTCTTCGCAACCATTCTCTCACCAGCGCTGTCGAGCTTCTTGAACAGGGCTGGGGTGTGTTTTGGAACCAACTCACTTGTCTCCGTTCCCCACTCGACGATGTCACTGCATCTGGTCCAGAAGGAAGTACATTGGCAGATGACTTCACAAGGCTCGCTTTGCTCGTTCGCGATGCCCTCAGTTCACCTAGCATGGATCAGCATGATCAAGTGTACAGCCTCAACTTTGAATTGCAGTCAGTCATCAGCCGTATTTGCATGTTACCTGGACACTCACGTTTCCTCCTACCCTTACTCTTTTCTGATCTCCAGCAGGCGGCCTGCAAGGGCCCTGTCATTGTTGTCAATGCAAGTAAATATGGCTGCGACGCTCTCATAGTCCTAGTCAACCGCCATCCTGTTCACATCCCATTGTCCGTCACGCGTGAAGATATCCGAAGACTGTCATCAAACCTCAGTACAGTGATCCAACGCGCAAGGTACGAGGGGGTGGGAAGAGATTTTTACCTGATCCTCCGGACGCTGTGGGACACTGTTGTGTCCCCCATTGTGGATCGCCTCCAGGCGATGTGTCCATCTCGCTCTCGTATTTGGTGGTGTCCCACTGCCGAATTTACCTCACTTCCGCTCCATGCTACTGGTCCATTCAGGAAAGGCCAGAAAAATCTCGCTGACCTCTACATTTCATCATACACTCCTACCCTCACGGCCCTCATTCGTGCTAGAAGACAGAGCCCCCCACATTCCATAACGGGAAGGAAATCCTGCATTGCTATAGGTCAAGGAGAAGCCGTTGGCGAGAGCAAACTCGTCTCCGTCGGCACTGAACTGGTCATCATTGGTCAGCACCTCCAAGGTCTTACCACGTTCACCCCTATTGAAGGTGCAGAATCGACCGTTACCCAGGTGACTGATGAACTCTGCAAAAATGAGTGGGTGCACTTTGCATGCCATGGTATTCCCAACCCCGAACAACCATTCGAGTCTGCGTTTGCACTTCGCGATGGACGCCTCACGATCCAGAAAATCATCCAGTGCGACCTGGGGAATCCCGAGTTCGCTTACCTCTTGGCCTGCCATACCACTGTCGGGGACAAGGACAGTCCGGACGAGGTGATCCATCTCGCCTCAGCGATGCAGTTTGTCGGATTCCGATCTGTGATTGGGACGATGTGGGCGGTGGACGATGGTCATACGAACAAGATCACATCGATGTTTTACGACAACATGAAGGACGAGTCTGGTCAGCTGGATTATACCCGAGCAGCGTTTGCGTTGAACGAGACGATGAAGAAGGTGAAGATACCATTTGATCAACGTGTGTTGTACATACATCTCGGTGCATAGTTTTCCATGCTAGTTATTAGCGTTCATCTCATTGTTTTGGTTGCTGTCGCACTTGCTGTCTGTAGCTGCTATGTACTATTCGTGCTATCCCTACGTCCGTACTCTTGCGTGAAGGTAAACCAGAAAAGCCACTTCAATGTGCACCGCACAATTACTTGTCAAAATTCCCGAATAACCTGACTTAAGGGGTTTCAGTGGGGTCTAGAGATTCGAGTTGGAGACTCCTATAGCAATGCTGGTCTGGCTTTTATACACTATTCTATTGACCGATGAATCAAGTAGATTACTGAGGATTACTGTTGTGATCGTATTGATAAGTCAGGTTATTCGAGAATATTTACAAGCCAAGCCGTAAATTTGTCCAACGATCGCACGCGTCGGAGAACCCCGGATTGCAGCCCAAAGCGAGCGAGGGTGGCGACGCGGGCGCGCCTGCTGACCAATCTTTCCCGAAAAGGAAGGAACGCGATGCGTGACGGCATGCGACAGAACGCGACCGGTCGGGTTCGGCGTGTCGGGCACCCTGGGGGGCAAGCGCGGTCGTGTGGAGGAGGTTTTGACGAGTGTTGTGCGCGTCTTGACCTTGACGTGCCTCAGGAGCATCTGAATCGCGAATCGATCGACGAGTGCTCTAACATTCCCTGCGAGCGAGGCGAGGACAAAGGATTGGGACGGGGAGAAGGGGGTGGAGGCGAGCAGGGTTGTCTCTACTGTCGGCTCGGGTTGATCTGACTCGGGTAGTGGGGAAGGGGAAGGATGAAGGATGAGTGTGTTTTGAGTTGTCGGCAGAGCGCTGTGCGTGCGTGCGTGCGGAGGGCCTGCGGAGGAGCCG
>JBBPTJ010000763.1:0-10739 GCA_038094035.1 Pulveroboletus aff. ridleyi
GCGATCGCAGAGGTAAACATGCAAAGCGCAGGTATCCGCGCCGAAATACAGAAAAACAGGTAGGTGCCGTAGACGTCCGTGGCCATTTTCTGATCACGGGGTGAGACACGCCGGGTGCGCACGAACGCGGGGAAAAGAAAGGGCTCACTTGGAATTTCGTCGAGGTGATGTTGCTGTAGGCGAGCAGGAACCAGGCGTCTATGGTAAGGCCGATACCGGAGGCGACGCTGCCCACGGCAACGGCTTTAGTAGCGACACTGTTGATGGTAAAAACGGAAGCGGACGAGAATCCGAACACGCCGGCTTCGAGCCTTGAACGATGCAATCAGTGAAGCGCTCATCCCAGAGCCGATTTCGTACCCTGCCAGAGCGACAAGCTATCCGAGGGTCAGCCAAGCCCGGGCGTCGAAACATGTTCCTTACCGATCCACCGACAAACCTCCATTCTGCACATAGTTCCGTCATGATACGTTCATATTCTGAATCTACCCGGGCTTCTCGGAGCTCCCGGTAAGGCGAGAACGAGTCCACGATAGAGTCGATGGTCGAGATTTGGGAATTGATGGATATAGTTTCCGTGTACGTCGGTAGCATTGATGCTGCAAACCAGTGTGTCATTTGGACACGATCGCTGTTTTCACTGTCTGAAAGTGGAGGCACGACGGTAGAGTCCTCATCCCGATGCTTGAGTAACGGATCCCGTTCGTCCTCGGACACAGGATCGGAATCGGACCAATAACCAGTATACACTTTTGGTTCCGGAAGATGTACTTCCGGCCACATAATGCTTGAATCCCCATCCGAGTCGGAGGTCGACGTTCCAGAGTAGTCTGGTATCATATGGTTTAGTCGACCATCTACACACTAGAGTGTGCTTGTACCTTGATCCTCAGGTTCCTCACTGAAAACGCCCGACTCCGCGGTATCTTGAGTGCATGTTGATTGTGCCTCGCTTGTTTCGGGTAAATGGAGTTTTGCAACTAGAAAAACCGTCGGGAGCCTCGATTTATTCGTGCCACCCCTCGGTCGAGAGAGAGAATTCAGTTTTATCTCGATACCTTCCTAAGATGTCAGATAGCCTGGTTTGAATGCGAGTTCAAACTGACTTCTCTTCTTGCACTGCTGCTGCGCTTGAAGATGCACCAGTTCTCGTAACGTGTAACATGCGCTTGCCACGAGATTCCTCTTTTTGTTCTTTTTCTTGCTCGTCGCTCGGTGATAGACGCATATGTCTATTCGAGAGGAGATATCCATGTCGCGACTGGGTCCTCTGACGTGAGGTTCGAGCCATGAAACAAGGGCACGTTAGCACTGACAATTGAAAGCATTCCTTCAGGTTGGGGTTTTGCCCGTCACAGCCGAGGTTCAATTCATGACACTGATGATCGCCTCCGGAAACTGATATTATCGGACGCCAAGACTTTTCCGTTCGCAAATGCTGAAGCCCATGAGCGCGTACAACTGGGAGCGAGGTCAACGAGTATAGCCTAGGAAGTGACAGCTTGCATACTGGTAAATGTGCAGAGTCTACAAGAACTCGGTGAGTGGCAAAAAACAAAGAACAAGGCAGCGACACTCAAGAATCCAACTTACCCGTCTCCGGTGAGTTTGGACATGAGACCTCGAGTTAATTATGTGAGCTAATGGGGATGATCCAATGTGTGCATGAAGTAGAGTTGAGCGCTATTGCACTGCTTTTGGGTTTCCGATTTTGTGCAGCTGCCATTATGAACTAAGTGATCCTTTGCTACTACAAGGCATCATGCATCATGCATCATGCATCAACGTCAACCGGGAATGGTGTGTTTTTTGTTGTTCTGGCGTCTCTCACAGTAACTCGAGTCATTCGGATATATTATATTCACTAAGGCGTCTTCCACCGGCCCAGTGGACGTGAAGTCGCCTCCAGAGTGACAGCGGGTGACATATAAATATTATTATAGGTGTGCCAGGCGTCTCACTACTGTCTATGAACCAGCGTGACGTGTGAACCGGACGATTAACCTGTTCAAACATATCTTCCTGTCATCCACAACTTGTTAGCATAGTTTCCGGCTGCCTGCGCTCTGCGGTATCCTGTCAAACCTAGCAACCACTCCCTTCAGTCATTTCGTAGGCTTGACCTGGACCATGTGTCCATGCCCCATACTAGAAACTCCACGAATTTAGTGTCTCGTTCGATCGCACACTTTAACGAGTTGCTGGCTTAACAAAGAATGGTAAGAGGCGGTGAGTGCAAAGTTTGCGGTATCGATGGCACGTTAGTGATAGGTGGATCATTTCCTCGGGTCCCCCTTCACCATCCCTGATCGACGAGGCTGTTGCACGTAGTGGCGGTAAAGGGAGAGGAGCTGGGAGGAGAGCTCAGTTCAGGCAGAGGCTGAGTGCGGTCAGTAAGATAGTGTTTGTGTTGTAGAGACCAGCACGAAGGCGTCCTCCTTTGGATGGCTCCCATGTGCCAGCTGGAACTTGTATACATATCCCCTTGCAGTATCCATCTGAAAGTCGAACTCCGACGTCAACAGAATTTCTCGCGTAACGGCCCAGTGTGCAGACCAGAAGCGACATTTAAACTTATCTTTGTGTCGCAAGGTATTTAGATACCTGCTATATCGGGTAAACTTACTGATGCGGCCAGTTGAGGATTGAAATGTTGATAGGTTTAGGTGCACCCTTTGCCAGAAAGAGCTACCCGCCGATAGCGGTCAGTAGCTCGACCTGGAGACACAGTTTGCTTTCTCCATCAATTCCGGGCGAGACCAAGGTAGGAACATTGCATCGGAATTGCTACCATTCATGGATTTCTAGAGGCACCGGGCACTAATGGTAGATACGCAATCCGGCGTTAACTGAATGGATCATTTGTGTTGTCTGTATCAACGCGAATACCTTACCATTGCAAATTCAGGAGTTGTATATCAAAATGATCAGCTGTTAGGCGTAAGAGCAGACGAAGATTATGCATACTTCTAGCTTCTTGACTTCCTCTAGCCCCTGGCACCCTCAGGATTTACATCTGGTGATTTCGGTAAGGGGGGTGCATGAATGTTGGGCAGGATGATGTCCGGATCCAGATCAATTCTAGGATGATCCAGTAAGTTGTTCCACAGGAGATCAAGATGCGTTCCGAACCAGGTAGACTGCCGTGGGCATCCAGCCAGACGCCACCCACCGATGTCTGGATCAATCCAAGACCATGAAACGAGATGACTACACCTCATGGATATGCTAGAAAGTAGTAATACCCCAGGGGGCAGAATTCAGTTGACCCATCATTGAAATCGTAGGCTTACTTTACAGCTGCTATCTGTTCTATCCATAAAGCCAAACTAAACCTCAGAATAATGGTCATGGTATCAGATAGGCCTTAATAGCAGAAAGTTGGTGAAGAGTTGGTCATCAAATGGATCAAAGAGACAACTACCCACAGTTGGTGAAACTTGTTGAATCAAGATTCGAGAAGGTGAGATATACATAACAAATGCCGTCAGCCATCCATCTGTCAAGATGAAGTGGGGAAAGGGCAGAGATGGGGCCTGAAAGGCTAGAGTTGTCACGCGAACGATTATCCTCGCAGGTTGCCTGTCGGAGCATTTGAGCATAATACTCATCATCTCCCCTGCAAGGGCATCGGGCACCCGCTGATTGATGGAGAACCGCTCAGAATGGTTGTGCAAGTAGTGGCACGGGGGGATTTTTAGTCGTTAGAACTCTAGAGATGAAAGAAGGGCAAAGAAGACGTTGACTCCCGATTTTTTCCAGTCCAACGATATAATAATTAGTACGGCAGTAAAGTCAATGTGGGAAGACTGAGCGCTGATGCATTGTTTTCTCTGGAGTCTATTTGATCCTCCATTTTCAGCGCAATTGGGACTTGTGTCGTTGATGAAGTTGAATCTCATTGAACCAGCCGGTAACTGGATATTAATGTAGTAGTGGATGGCGTGGCACAGCCAGTGAGGTGAATGTGACCGGTTGACCCCAGAACGCCACTCCCGCCCATAGCTCAGATTTGTTTGCTGTAACCCAAAAGGTATATTTGCCGAGACGGGACAAGAATGACAACATGACAAGGGTAGTTTCACTTAACTTCAAGCGGGTGCCCCATTTACTCGCTGGAACATCATGCATCATTTCGCAGTCGCCTTCCGCGATTAAGGACACGACTAACGCAAAATGATTGAGTATATGAGACATAAGTCGTCAGGGACCACGAACAAATACCGCCTAAGATGGTGGACTAGGTATAGCCGAAACGCCTCTAGCAACGAATCCAATTCGACGTGTCCAGTGGGCAGTCGTGCGAACAACCCGTTCATATAGATCCTCGTCGACATCTACTACACGCGAACGGAGCTTACGTTGACTGAGTCCTCGCCGGATGTTGTCAAATTGAGCGGCCACCTCATCCATTTTGGGGCGCTTATCTGGGTCTGCCTGAACCATACGAGTTATCAGGGGTTTTATGAATTCAAAGCCTCGTTTTTCCTGTAGGGTTCAGATCAGTTCAACTCATCCATAGCAAACTAGACAGCTGACCTGGATGAAGTCCATTTTAATTGCGTTACCAATATAGAAAACATCAGTAGCGAACGGATCGTGAGGCTTGTTGATGTTCTGGAACTCGGGAACCTGCTTGTCACCACCCCGAATCGGTATTTCCCTAGGATTAACAATGGAGGGGTCATAGCGCCGAGATATCCCGAAATCGATGAAGTAGTATTTTGGGGGTCGTTGAGTACGCGTGAAGTATTTGGCATTACCAGCACAGTCCTTGCTTAGATTAGTAGCCACGGGATGAAATGACTCAGGGTAGAGGCCAGTGGGGTCCAGCATTATATTTCTATTCATACAATCTCTGTCGAGGAGTCAACACAAAGGCAAAATAGTGTCTACTCAACGTACCGATGGGCAACGCGGTGCCTATGCATGAACTGGAGTCCCTGATAAAATTTTCAGCGGATGGTCATCCACAACCATAAATCCACATTACCTCAAACAACTGGCGAAAGCATTCCACCGCTTCACCTACGGTGTCGAACCTGGGATTATTATAAGGCCGAAGTAGAGGCATGACCATGATCAATGTATCGTCCTCAGCGTTCAATGCAAAGACCTCATAAACAGGGACGCAGTGGTTCGCATGGTGCGGAGCGAGAGCTTGTGAGGAAAAATACAAAGCAATATCTGCTTCATATGGGTGGTCTCCTCGTTCTATACACTTCAAAGTGACCAGCTTTCCATCCGTGACTCGAGTCGCATCAATGACTCGGCCAAACTAGGATAGCATGTAAATAGACTTCAACGGTTAGTATAAGAAACCCACGCGCCTTTAATCTTTGGCCATCTTCACTGTCTCTCCAGTGCTTATTCGACGTTTTCCAAGAAGGGACCCACTTGGGAGAATAGCGAGGACGTAGCATATATCCGCGATCGCTCAGTAGCTGGTAGCGATCGCGCCACCACACCTCCCGAGGGTCCAGTTCTTCTGGCGGAATGTGTTCGGTCGCTCCCCATATTTCCAACATTCTCTGGGAAATTTGGGCATGCACATCCACTGTTCGCGACATGGTTGGTACTCCGGGAGTGCGCGAACAGTGGTGTCGACCAGAGTGCCATTTCTGGCTCAGAGGAGCATGTCGACCTCAAGGTAAAATATATGCAAACATGGACCTACAACAGTGGCACATGTTGCAATTGATCGTCGCGGAGTTTCAATCGGAGACATGCGCTGGGAACAACTTGTGAACACTCAACGGACGTGGACAGAGCAATAGCCTGCTCGTTCTTCGTCTTTCTCTCATTCCGAGGGATTATCCTCTAGATTTTGACCATATATTTTGTGGCCATAGCCATGGCTTTTTTTTTTTTCAACACGCCCTAGAATTCCATAACTTCGGAAAAGAACTTCTGTGAGGTTTATCGAAGATGGAAATTATTCATTCCTGGCTTGATTTTTTTCCCGTGGCCTCGATCCCCTTTATAATCTTCGAATGGGCCTGTTACCCACACTACCTCTGATCCAAAATACCATCAGTCGATGGCTTCCACGAACTCCGCCGTTGCGGTTATCCCAATCGACCTCGGCCCCGTTTCCGCGTACGATCAAGATATTTATCCTCCGGAGTATTATACCGCTCCCAACAACTTCGCCAAGGGCAATGTTTTGATTAGGGCGACGTTGGACGAAATGGCTTCAATTAAACGACTAGGCATCGATCTCAATATGAACAGGGACTTCATTTTCGATACGAGGGTCACACTTGAAGAGTCAGTCCCCATCCATGGCCCTACACGCTTCTGCTCATATTATAGTAGTCTAGTAGTGAAAAAGACAGAATTACAGGATAATCATAAAACTCTCAACCCATTAAAAGCCTTCCTAAACTACCGAGCAAAGCGGTTGTTTCATGCAGCATCGAGAGCCTTGTACCTTCAGACCAAGGTTGAATTACCTAACTACCGGTTCGCAGCACACACTGATGTACCACCTGTTTAGCGCACTTCTGAGAAGATTCACGAAGAGTCTGAGAGGACCCGCGGAGAGGAAGGGCATATGCGAGTGATTCCGACCGCTCAAATGCGGGCGGTCGATGGTAAGAGTTGGTTATCAAGTTCGCAGTTTCAACATTTACACTCGACCACGTCCTAGGCGTACTACCACCAGGCGCAAGAGCAATAGGGATCGCAATTGATCTGCCTAACGGATTGACCGACGAGGCTGAACGAACGATCAACGATGCAAGGGAGACGATAGCTACTACAAATCCATTTGATGACAACATCCTTATTTCACAACTGCGTGATGGTGAGGGAATTAGTGCAGCCCAGCGCGATAAAGACTGATAGGATTCAAATAGGCGAGCACGAAATCTCTCTCGCAGGTACTGAGAGTGTACTTGACCGAGATGTGGGTGGATCTGATGCTGATGAAGGCAACCAAACGTCGGCTATCTCCAGTGACCTGCAACGGTCCTATCCGACAACTCCCCAATCCATCCACTACCATTTCATTCAGAACTCCGTGGTAAACACAAACTCCAACCTCAGTGGATTCACATTCAACCATGGTGAACGGAATAGTGGGGGCTAGTATTGATTTTTTTTCGCACGGTGTAATACTGAGATCTCCGCAGCATCGGTTACCCAGAACTTCACACCATAATGTCATTCGCATCCTCCCACCGTTCTGTGTAACATCCTCCTGTAGCCATAACGAACGCATATCTCTCGTGATCGTGTTTCCTACTACCCTGCGTTACCCTATATTACCGGTTGCTGTCTCATTTACAAGCGCATCATGCCGGTGTGGATGGCACACATCTGACACCGAGCGTGATATATGATATATGATAGGCCGTGGCCAATTTGTGACTCAGACAGTATGAATTACCTACTCAAAGGTTCCTCGTTATCCACGATCTGCGAATACATCTCTAGCCACTCAATCGTACTAAATCGAGCAATTACTTCTTCCACTACATTGCCTGGTACTTGTACCTCAAGGCCTCACCTACTAGAAGTCCCACCCATCAGCTTCGCTGAGTCAATCAATTCCCGGCTCAAAAGGTGTGGCAAAACTAGGAAGGAGTATATCAAGCTATCATCGTTCAAATGTCATTTTTTGCGTAGGTGGTGCCTGATTGAGTGCGGGTCGCAGACGGTAAGAGTCGTAAGACATCATATTCATATTCTCTTGTTTTCAGTTACCTATAGTGACCCCTCCAACCAGTTTTCTCTGCTTTCCGGCCCTTCAGGAGGGGATGGTTACGGATTGCTCCCAAGGCTTCAGGCTCGTTCTTTGCAGCGGAAGGCGGTTCATGGCCATGTGCCTGAAAGAGTTCCGAGTCGCCATATGAACGAACCACGAAATCATTCAAATCAGAAAGCAGTACACTACCAACCAACCTCTGTCACTAGAAAGGACGTGGATAAACACGGACCTACCTGGTAACCTGGGTCGCGGGATCAGATGAATTGGGTTCGTCGGCGAGTCGCACCCACGCACTTGAAAGTTGACAGGGGTTCTCCGCAGGATCGGTCGGATGCTATCGTTGTCCGCCCCTTACTCGGTTCCCCGCTCCCGACCAATGAGTCAGAATTCTCCCAAGAAGACCTTCGGTTTGCAAGAGAGGCCCCGAAGAGCAACCATACTGAGCCATGTATGAATTCTTTGCAATACACCTGGTGTGCTCATCGAGCAACTTGACAACCCAGCTTCGCGGAGTCTTTACTCGGCCGGTTGCCATGCTCACAGTGGGATCCTCCACGGAAAGGCCCTCACTTACCTACAGCTATTTGATCGTTGGTTCCGTTCGATCGCAAGAAAAATATGCGCATCGAGAACCTGGACAGTCGTTCTGAAGCGCACATGATGACGTACATAGTTGGGTCCCGCAATCCATAGCCCTTCCCAATGTTCATCTTGCCTGCGGAGCCACCATGGTAAGCCGTTGACCTGCACCATTCCAGTAAACCTCGGCTCTGCCGGCACGTTGGATCGTCCAGTCTTCCTCGTCCTTAGATGATTCAGAGGGGACATGTCTTTCTCGATGCTACCGTCAAGGAGGTGCTCAGTATACGTTCGATGTGTACGGGTCTGCTCGCCGCAAGACCTTTGCCAAGGTAACACACTTTGGATACGCTGAATTAGTGCGTCGTTTCCTCCACGTCCGCGTTCTTCATTTGTTTGCGACAGACTAGTGCAGGGGAGTTCGCAATCCTACCGTTGTATCGAGACGAAGGTTGGTTGAATGTTCCCCCACCCCTCGGCTACTGACTCTACTGGTAGAGATTACGTCGGGACCGAGGACAGAATCGTTGGCTGTGCTTCTGTGTCTGTTCTTCGCCAAGGGAGATAATGTCGGCGGTACGTTTCGACGGGCTTGCCTCAGAAGAAACCCGCTGTCCGGAGGGCAGTTGCTTTGGACATCGCTACAGATAAGGCAATCGGTTCGGAAGGGACCGTCGCGGACGCATTTCATACCTTCACCTCGCACGTTGATACGTCGGTCGTTCATAATTCAACGAGTCAGCTGGACGTACGCGCAACCGTCCTGCCCATAGCTTGCGGTTTCCTTACATGGCTCTCGATGTCATGATGCTTTTAGTCCTGTGGCTTTATGGGGTTTTCGTAACACATTCCAAACGTGTTTACCACATGCACTGCATATTGCACTGACAGCCTCGTTATCGACAGCACACTCATTGTCTAAATGCTTACTTTATTAAAACATCATTATGGGGGTCAGGGGCGTCCTCACAACCATGCCTTTCAGAATCCATTGTTCCTTGAATGGCTTTCATCGTTGACGTGGCTTCCAGGTGCAGTTCGAGAATTACTCTATTGCCACCACCTGCGCCCTGACACGAAACAGGAGACAATTGGTATCATATACATATACTACGTTGGTTGGGAACGACGACCCGATGTGTTGGCCACAGTTGACCCCTCCGACGTACGGATGATGGAGTGTACCTCGCTGGCCAGGAGGCGTCTCACAACACCTACGATATTCGACTGCGCGTTAATCTCTGTCCGGTGCCATGCACCTGTGGCACCCGTCAAGCTAAATGCAGCAGGGTCAAAGGGCCCGGGTCTATTTGATATATATAGCACACGCAAACTCTATTGTTTCTTCCCGACAGATCAGCGGTCATGTGCGGGCGCAAACTAAATATATCATCCTTGTTCTTCCCCACACTAAAACGGTAGATCGAGGGGCTCGGAGGTATCCGAGCGATTGATCATGCGTAAAGGACCCGACATGCCAGCTCAAAGCCAAGGAATGTGGCTCCATTTGCGAATGGCGAACTGCATCTCCTATTTCAGCCGGTGGATGTTATATCCGTCGACTTTACTCACCGGATAAGAGTGGGACCAAGTCCGCGCGTAAAGGCACTGAAACCTTCCGTCCGCCAAACTTTTCGTACGCAATCCCGAGCAGAGGCATACTTTTGGCCAGTCGAGGGACTGAAACCATCTGTCTGCATGCGAGATTTAATCATATCTATGGGGTATATTACCGCCCACAACTACAAATAACCTGATGGGTCAACAGTGTATGATCCACTGACGAGGAACTTACCGCGTATCCAGCAGTTGCGCCATAGAGGACCGCATTAAGAGGGCTTATCTGTTCACGGCGGATGCCCTTTTGCGACATTTCACGTTGAACAAGTTTTTCGTATACCATGAAATACATTCCATATCCGACGGCCTCACGAAGGAAAGTTACACCTTGGCCCTTGAATATGCCACGAATTCCATGTTCTGAGGATATCTTCTTGATCGCATCAAACGGGCCGTTATACATCGGATTCGTATTGGATTGAGTTTGTAGTCCTGAGAGGCCCCTTGAGGTGATCAGCCGACCTGATCATCTGAAATACTCACGGATCCTGATATGTTCGACTGGGCCAGAGACGAAACCATTCGCGAGACCAGCGGCGACACCTGCTGTAAATAGTTGACCTGCTCCGAGGGTCTTGCCTCCTTCACCCCCTTTTCCATTAGCGAGATTGTGTTCTGCTAATACTCTCTTCGCGTACTCTAATGCACCAAACTGTATGGATACACAAAGTCCGATACCTAATAGAGGCGTGAGCGTGCCCTGGAAGCGTGTCAGAGACCGCTTTAGTTCATGCAAGGCCAACCCGACCTTGTAAAATGCCAGAGGTCCCTCATTTTTCAGGATCCCAGTAGCACATTGCAGCATGCCTGTGTAGGTCCCTTTGGG
>JBBPTJ010000766.1:0-10714 GCA_038094035.1 Pulveroboletus aff. ridleyi
CTGCGGTACGTCCTCAACATATTCTGTACAGAACTGGGCAGCATACATACCGGTCTTTAGATCACGGCAGACATACGGAAACTGAGCAACTCCCTTCGTCATGCAGATGACCCCACATCCCAGGTGACCGACATTGGATTCTCGAGCGCAACGCGCGTTTGCTGACTAGCTCTTCGTCTTGTCCAGTTGTTCATCCTACGCATTCAACGGCTAGAGAGAATGTACGGATATCTCAGCCAAGCGCTTCGTCACTACCAGATTCAGGTTCGGCTTCCTCAGTAGGGAGCATACCGGGAGCATACAGGGAGCGGAGAGAAGACTTGGCGCTTGGCTTTCTTTCTTTCTTTCACCTCGTTTCTTGACACTCTGGCTACTACATCGTCCTTGATGGGATGTATTACAATGGAGGAATGGCACAGTGATCGTTGACGACTGGGAGGAAGAAAAGTTGTAGCTGGCATTTGGCCGTCATGAGCGTTCATTTGAGCCAGACGCCGTGACAATTTTCAATCTCCTACCGACACTTGACTCCGGTCCCTCACTGAGACAGATTTTTAATCGCAAGCACTCTTCAAAGACAAGGCCCTGGATCAAGCATGCAGACGGTAAAGGCTTGATTGAAAGGATGGAGGTATATCAACGGTCAACGTTTCAATAACCACGACATAACTCGCTATAGGATTGCACCATGTTACTGAAAAACGATCCACTCACCAACGGCAAACGTGGTTGCGACAGAACTCGTCTCACGGACGCCCGCTCCCAACCAGGCTAGCAATGGCGTTGTGAAACCAGAATGCGGTTCCATCTCTTGGCGCATAGCCATCTCATGGTAGGTTTGTCCATTCAGTCGGGTAAGTCATGTTGTAATAGCCTAGATGGAGCGTTTACTCGCAAAAGGCGGTGAGAGATGATATGGTAACATGGGCACTGAAACAAGTAGAAACTGCATGGCGATCACAAACTGGACTGACTGGCGGCGTATCATCGTTGACAAGGCTCTATGGACCCGCTCCTCATTCGGCTCGTCAACACAAGTTATGACAAAGTGCGACGGGGGGGACCTGTAATCTTAGCAGAAGAGCATTCGTTCCCTTTTTTGCGAGCCAATTATAAACGGGCGTCGACACTAATGGTACGTACTGATGGTTTGATCTATGGGCGGTCGCAACGCTGCAACCTTACCAAAAGGCTGTGGCGCCCACGAGTGATTGTCCCTAAAAAGCCAAAGGTCTAAGCAGTGCACTGGGAAATATGAGTCCTTCCATCGCAAGTGATGCGCCGGTGATGCATGATGCATGATGGCCAGACCTTCCGCTAACTCCCGAGTCAACAAGCAGGACGAATGCCACAACCGGGGATCACGTAGAAGCGGCCATTTGCGAACAAACATATGTAGTCGGCCAACTAGGCAATATTTTTAGATGTGTATACGAATGACCATTGAAACGTGATTTTATTCTGCTTTCATCACGCTCTCAATGCGCTTCTCTTGGACCCTGTTCCTGAGATCGGAACAGATCGGCCAGCCAAAAATGAGCGTTGCGGAAAGATACGTGGTCTATCGGAACGGAAGTTTCCGTCAGTGTGGTGAGAGAAGACCAGGTCCGACTGCTTACTGTGACAAACGCCCCTCTAACGTAACGTCTGCAAAGATACCACGTGTAAAGGGATTCAAGGGCATGTACGGCGGCAGGGCCCAGAACGAGACTCCTTACAGAGGGCCGGAAGCCAATCGCAGTATAAATGGTGCGCATGGGTAGGAATGCCATGTCGACAACACTGGTTGGTATGCACGGCAGAGCGGTTCCCTCGGGTGGTGCCAAGATCATATACGCTGCAAGGAAAAGGAGAGGCACAGAGATGAGCGGCAACCGAAAGGATGTTATTTTAGGAAATTGAAGCTAAAATTCGGGTGGGAAACACAGCGAACAAAGTCAATGGATGAATGGGAGCGCAAACGAGATGTAGACGCACCATCCCGAGCGCTTCTTGGGCGTCTGCTTTCATGGCAATTAATCGAGGCTTGACCTCCTCATAACCAGCAAGCGGTGGGTCGAATTTGACGTGGACAGAACCAACGCCACCACCCTTGAGCGAATAGGAGAGGTTCATTCCCTGATGAATGTGGGGTCGGTCTCGATTGTAGGACCGGGGGTGTGAGAGCGTACCTTGCAGTCGATGGATTTCATCTCAGCTGAGCTCACATTCCCGGGAACTTTGCCATGGTGTTTGACGTACGCGACGAGGGTGTCAGGATGGCTTGTCATGTACATGCAGAGGAAGGTGGACTTGGAAGCAACTGGATCAGACATGGCCTGTCTGTGGGTAAGGATGCAGTGAGCTCGCTGCGAGATACGTAACGAAATGGTAGATACTGTTGCTAGCAAGATTGTCGGACACCGGGAGTTTGCACGTGACTTGGGCAACCCCACAAAGCGGGAGAGATAAATAAGCGATTTGCCGACAACTCTGATCCTCGGACGAAAATTTTAAACAGTCCCGACCAAGACGCGGTCTAACTGGTGGGAAACGTGGTAAGAAATTGGCCCAACTCCGTTGCACGAGTTCGAGGTCAACCTCGGCGACCAAATGCTAGGAACCAGACGACCGAAGTGACCGGATCCCACGGCACGGCGAGTGTGGCGAGAAGATGGTGACCGAGTGGCGGGGCAGGGACTCCGGAGAGATCACAAGTCTGATTGCCAGTGCGGTTGGTTCAGTGATATTGATGCTAGCTGTGTTGATCGATTGCAACGCCTACGTCTTATCATTGCCCACTGCAATGGCAGCTGTACCGACACTTGGACAGCTTTTTCCCAAGTAAACGACCCGTGCTTCCAGTATCGCATGCATATCACGAAGGGTAAGCAGCAGACTTACCGATACGGTCATTGCAAACATGGACATCCAGTGATCCCCTCCCCCTAATCTGCACATACCTTCAGTGATGGTAAATGCGATAAACGCAATTGTCTTTCTCCTGGAGATTAATACACATGTCGACTGCAGACCAACAAGGTAGTGTTACCTGATAGTTTTACGGGTACCCTGCTTGTTATCGTCTCCGAGCACGCATGTAATACAAAAGACGTGAGGGAGTGAGCCTGCAGGGGAGTGCCAAGATGGAGTACAACACGAACGAGGTATGTGCACCAACAATTAAGGCGAAGCTATGAGCGTCTCTCTCTCTTGCCGCTTTTCGCTTACATTGTTTACGACCACATGCCAGGGCACTGGTCTACAAACTCAAATTAATGAACGTGGTCCTACCACATTAGTCCAGCTGCCCAGTGGTAGCACAAGGTCTGAAGTTGACCGGCAAACTACTGTTGCCTGTACCGGTCGAGGGTTTACTCATGATCTTGAGCGCAAGTTGTAGGGTAGCTCGGCGATGTGTTACTACCATCAGTCGACTCGTACATCGCAGCGGATCTTTCTGTGGCCCCGGGGTTTAATCAATAATGAATCCTATTTATGGCGCGAGAATCTAACGAAAAAAGGAACTGAGCACCGGAACTGATGGGAAAGCGTTTTGGAAAGAGGCCTGCCTCTTCCGAATACCGAGGCAGTGGATTACCTGAGCGCATCAAACGTGGTCGCCGATCAGTCATTCTAGTGCCTTGGTATGGCTTGCACAGACAAGGCTTACTATTAGGTAGAGCACAAAGGACGACCTTTTCGGGGATAATAAAGGTTGTGTCATGTGGTCTATACTGGATTCGGTGTCCACTTGGCAAGAAGTCGGCGCCGTGTATGAGCGATATCGGCGGGAGTTTGTTGCCGCCCACCTTCGGAACATTCAGCGGTCCGACATTCTTCCTTGTGGGGTATCCATCCTGAATGAACTCGCCAGGTGTTGCAAGTCACTGGATCTCGTCGACAAAGAGATCGGTGAGCAAATGAACTCGGATGGCGACAAAGTGGGGGAGAGGAAAGACCCGCGTTCAAACTCCGATCTGTTGGAAGGCGGTGTCGTGTTCCGATGTCCGACCCGAACCGTATCTACACTTTTGCCGCGTCCTTGAAGGAGGTCGCTTTGTGCGCCGGTGCTGAGAAGGTGCCGAATACTCGCCGGATGAAACGGTGGGCGCTGACTTCTATGCATAGCCTTGCTCTTCGGCACCTCAGCCTCTACTTGATGCCCGTGAGTGGACCAGGGTTCATATCATCTACTCGTCCTGCTTGAATGGCGGTGAGGAGGAATGAAGTACAAGATGTGCAGATCAAGATCACCCTCATGCTCGTATACAGCACGACACAGCTTGGTGGACGGTTCGGGAACCTTATCATCGTGCCTGTACAATTTCAATCCAGGGCTCCGTTCAACGAAATTTCCACGCCGAGAATACCGTCACTCTGGAGCGGATATCTCCCCTTATAGGCCGTATATAATAAGATAGGAGCTTTAACCGCCCAGCTCCCCTCATTACCCACCCGTCGAGTCAGAGATGACCCATCCTTCCACTCACATTGACACCGCTGTGACGGATACCCAAACTTCCCCTATCGCTTCCCCTGTTTCTGCTCACGATCACCATTCGCATGCTGCCGGGTTCTGCCCGCTCAGAGGGCCCGATCATGGCTACTGCCCACCCCAGCCCAGTGACAAGAGATCACCATGCCCCGCTCTGAACGCCCTCGCCAATCACGGGTTTCTGTACGTCTATATCCACACCATGATCGTCTAAACCTGACTCGGCTTCAATCAGACCAAGGAACGGGAGAAACATTGGCCCAGTCACGATCTTCCACGCACTTCGCGAAGGATACCACTTGTCGACGCTCTTGGCCTTCATCCTCGCCTTTGGTGGATGGTTCATCCTTGGTCAACTTCGCAAAATGTCCCTCTACGACCTCTCCCGTCATAACTGCATCGAGCACGATGCCTCCCTCTTCCATCTCGACGCACACAACGAAGACGAGTACGCACCGGTTGCAGTGAGCAACTCCTTGATGAGGTCGGCAATGCACCAGGGTGGTCGTTATCTCCCGGGTCGCATGACGCTGGAGGATGTTGCCAACATTCGGGTCAAGCGCGAGAAGGAACTGGAGAAACCACTGCAGTGGTGGCAGGCAGAGATCGCACGCGGGGAAATGGCAATTGCCATCGGCATCCTTGGCGGCAAGTATGCGGCCAGGAACGGCATGGACCTCGAGGTGCTCCGCCTGTGGGTGGGGCAAGAGCGCCTTCCAGATGATTGGCAACCAGACCATACCCAGGGCTTACGTCAAACAGCCGTAATGACCAAAGTCATCCGGGATCGCATGGTAGCGATGGCGAAGGGTGTGATGCACAACATCCTGGACGACGAGAGCACACCTATTTCCTCTCCCATAGCTGCAACGTCGATCAGGGGGACGTCTTGATCGAAGTCGATAAGCAGACAGGCGCAGTGAGAGGCTTGTGTTGAACCGTCCTTTTATTTTTTTCTGTCGACTCTACATACTACAGTACCATGATACTTTGAAAGATATCTTAGACAGCGCCAACTGAGGGCTTTTTGCTATTCACAAATATTATTCATGTTCTAGTTGTTGCCTGTCTTCGAGCGACGAGCCCCTGAGATTGAAATAGATAATTGTCCAATTGACAGATTCCTTCTGCCGCATCTAAGTTGGTGCACAGGGATGATTAGTACGTTGCTCCAGGCGTCCAAGCAGGCACTGCAGTATGAGACAGTCCACAAAGGTAACGCGATCCATACTAGACTTCCCTAAGTCGCGTCAAATCACACGCGAATCAAAGGGTCAGCACATTCAAAACAATACCTATGCGGTAGAGGTAGAGGTCTCAGAACCAAAGTCGCAGTATCTGTCATAAGCAGACTGCGCGTCGTCCAACAGGTGTTGGAGATGCTCTTGGCGCACGTCACGAAACGTAGGTATAGTCGGCGCAAAGGTGATGGATTCCTCGTGTACAATGCGATCAGCTACCCTTGCCTTCCATACTCTCGATATATCGCGTTCATCAGGTATCAGAATGTTCAGGAAGCGAGTTACGTCAATCCTCTTGACAGGTCGGGGAATGTCCCGACAGAGCACGAGACAGACAAAGGTGGCTGCCGAAGCCGGCGTGTGAAACAACCACTTCCTGACCGATGGACGGCCGAGCGCGTCCAAGAACCGTTCCGTCCGAATCCGGTAGTTTTGAGATTGCAAGACGAGTCTGGCGAACAATCCAAAGTAAGCGGATTGGACGACAAAGGACGCGCTATGAAGCAGTATCGTGGCGGACGGGGCGGACGCGATGCAGGCCGCTACGGCCAGCAAGCCAGTCAACTCTCCCGTGAGTCTCGCCACCGATCGCAGTGGCGTTATTCCTGACACGGGTGGTTCGACATCGTCGGCGGACGCCTTCAGTCCCAACCAGCATGCCTTGCCAATCATGCGCCCAAAGATGACCACGTTGCATATTTCTTTGAGGTTGGGAATGGCTGCGTGTAAATGCAAAAGGCGCATCACGATGGCCTCACATATCCCACGGCAGCCCCCCTCCAAGATACCGTATAAGAGGTCAGAGATGACTTGCTTTTCTTGCCATTTCTCGGTAACGGGGGTGACACCGCGCGCAAGCTGAGGATCTGCAAAGGAGAGGTAAAAACCACCCTCGGTGACGGCCTCGACCATGCGTTGGCTGCCCCGAATGACGACCGTAAAGTTGTCGTCCATGAGCACCGCACATCCGGAACTCGAATCCAGCCCTGCAGGGTGCACTGGCGTCCTCCGAATGAGCGTGAGTGTGCCAGGTCCGAGTATGAGAGCACCAATAAAATCCACGACGATGAACGCCATGGCAGGAGACCACTGTTGGGTCCTCAAGATGACGAGTAGGTTCAGTAGGATGGGCACAAGCACCATGAGATCGACATCTGCCCGTATGGCGTGCGACTCCAAGCCAAGGTGTGGCACATCATCAAGGTCTAAGACAGCGACAGCCTGAGGGACGCCGGTCTGGTGTGATGTATCTCCGTTGCCAGGCTCGACGTATCGTAGATCTTTACTGTATTGGAGAACGAGTTTCGCAAGATGACCCGACTGTCGCTTGGTGAGGCTGGCCACGGGAAAGACAAAGTCTGGTCCTGTCCGTCTTCCATCCCAGAACTGTGAACCGGCGACGAATGCAAAGTCAAGAAGAACCTGTGCAAACTGTACGGGGTCAAGAGCCCCGAAAATTGACAGTGCGCGTTTAAGTCGGGCTAGAAATGCGGAACGGACGAACCGTAATGACATGTACTCGGAACGTTTAGTGCGTGTGCGTGAGAATTTGCACATTGTATCAAGTCACAAAGTAGACAATGTCAACAGCACCGGCAGCAGACCTAAAGATAGTACTTGTCACTGGATGCTCTGCAGGTGGAATAGGGTTTGCACTGTACGTCTCACTGACCTTACTTTGCTACACTGAAGTGTTCTGACTACTAGCGGCCACCAACTTTGGGCGCAGATGCGAAGAATTCGCCGTGCAAGGGTGCATTGTGTATGCAACCTCTCGAAAGCTCGAGAGCATGCAAGGGTTTCAAAACCCCAACATCCGGAGACATGTTCTGGACGTCACCAACGGAGAGGATATTGAACGCATCGTGCGCACTATCCTTGCAGAGACCGGTAGGATTGACATTGTCGTGAATAACGCGGGTGCCTCCACGGTTGGTGAGTACGTGGGTCCTCATGTGTTTCAGTTTGGGACGGCCCATCCAAGCACCAACTAATGCCATTTGGCAGGAGCTGTGGCTGAAGCCACTATCGACCAAATTCAACACGCTTTCGAATTGAATACATTTGGTGCTCTGCGCGTGTCAAACGCGGTGATACCTTCCATGTTTCAACGCAAGGAGGGCCTGATCGTCAACATTGGTTCCATCGCTGGTCTAGTGTGAATTTTGTGTACTTCTCGCATGGCGGTCACTAAGTCCATCTCGCGTTTTACAGAACAACGCCATGGAATGCTCTCTACTGTGCTTCCAAGGCTGCGCTCCACTCCATCTCTGAGGGTCTCGCGATGGAGTGTAAGCCATTTGGTGTCAAAGTCATGCTGGTCACCCCAGGCGGCGTGACGTCTAACATGGTCAGGAACCAGGCCGCGACGTTTCGGCCCACAACCATGTACGAACAGTACGAGCCAAAAATGATTCGCCGGATGGATGGCAGTTTAAATCAAGGAGGCATGGACACACACGAGTGCGCTCGTAGGATCGTGGCACAGGCCCTTGGTGCGAACCCTCCACCGTACATGACATTGGGCAGCAAATCCACCTTATTTTACATCCTCCAATGGCTACCCCGACAATACGCCCTTGATCGGATGTACAAGGCCCTGATAGGCTAGTGGCCAGTATGTTTCACCTCCGTGGCATGTACCATCATACTCGGGCTCACCTTTGTCGGAGGTACGAGCACGTTCCCCATCCCGGAATTCAACAGCATGTTCTCGTTCCTGGTGCAGTATCAGATGTTGCTCTATGATGCATTCAACTGCCAGAGTATGCATTCATATAGATTTAAACACAATGATATCATTGTTTGCACTGGTGCTATCGTCGTTGGTCCAAGCATATTATATCTCGTTTTGTCCTGCGCTCCAGCTAGCAGATCGGATGCGAGTGACAAAATCAGTCAGGTGTTTCAAGAGGGAGGGTGGTAACGGAAATAATAGGGCTGCCGCAGGGAACCACAGGTTGGATCCCATACACACGATCCTAGAGTTCATTCACTTGATCGTTTCCAGCCCCATTTGGGATGCACCCCGTTTGGCTCGGTACAGGGATCCGCCCATACGCGAACACCCTCTGGATCGACCGTCACAGACCCACTGCGGATCGATCCAAACGTACTCAAAATATAGTTATCCAGTGTCTGCGTGACACCCATCCCGAGCTTGAAGGACTGCAGCGGCGTCGGCACAATACCCTTTTTCAGCACCGTTCCTTGTTGCATGGGATACACCCCGAGATCCTCGTATCCTATGAAACCCTCCGAGGGTTCATTCATGTTGTCCCACCCGATAGCGACATCATCTAATAATTCTCCCGCGTCATGAATCCGATCCGCGAGCACACCAAAGGCCTGTCGAAATAGGATCGAAGGTAATCTTGAATGTTGACCCTCTCGATGATAGGTCCAGGAGCGACATGGTAAATATTTAGCAATCACTGCTTGCACTTACAACTCAATTGAACCTTGCAATCCGTTCCCAGCTGACGCCTTCTATCAGAAACGTCATCTGGAGAGACTTCATCGAGGTCAGCCAGCCTTCATTTTGTTTCCCCGTCCAATCCGCGCTCATACATGTCAGACAAAGATCGGTTTTGAGTTTGTGAAATGCTTGACGATGGATATGGTACAAGTCAACTCAGGTAATCGACCTAATATGGATGAAGTAGTCGTCCGATTCAACAAGATATGTGCTGGGCTGAGCAACTGGAAGTTGCGCTCTCGCGTCGTGGATAGGGAGGAAGACAAGGTCGAACGGATCACGCGTTCTGTTTCTCACTGGTCACGGCGAATTGGGTTTGTTGCTAGGGGTGTTCCGGCTGTGCCTCCTCTGACATCCGAGGACTCGTTCTTTGTTGCTGATGGCCTATGTATGTTCTGATCAAAAGTGCCAGAATACCTACTGGTAGCACTAGCCCGACGAGCTGGCCATCTGGCGAAGTATGTCGTGCAGTAATACATCACAGTGATCATGTGAGTTAGGTGCTCTGGGACTTCCAATGAGACGACGTGCTCGCGCAAACACGATGACAGTCAACGGTTATATTAGATCTGCCTGCAGTACAGGAACACGGGGTAATGGGAGGTGATGAGGCAGCTAAACAAATTACGCGAGTGAGCTGAGTGGAACACGACAGCGAAAAGACCACAAGAAAGCAAAGCAACAACAATGCACGACGGGACGATGACACAAATGAGAGAATTCCACCAGACCACTGTCACAATATCTCCACGACTTCCGTACGAATGTCCTTGGCGTAGCGTTCGAGTCCTTGCACAATGATATCATACCTGGCAGCCACCCGCTTGTACTCTCCACCCGGTTGCCGCTCGAGCAACAGAGCATGGAAGGGCTGTTGCAGCCGAACAAGTAGACGTGATGCTCGGGTGGCGTCGTCCATTCTGGCAGTGCGTGAAGTAGGCAGTTGTCGAGCCGACCTGGACTCCTTGGACTCTAGATCAGAATCAGAATCATCCTCATCCGACACATCCTCATCCGACGCATCTTCGTAACCAAAACCATCGTGCGGATCGGGGAGATCTCGAACCCATGGATGCACAAAGATATACTTCCGTGGCTCCACCAACGAGAGCTTGTCCGATGTCTTGAATTTTACACGGCTGATCCCTGATCCCCGGGCCCGATAATGACTTTCTTCACCATTCGCAGGGCCTATATCAGCCAACTCTCTCACTGGAAAGATGACGCATGGAAGGTATAATCGGCGATTAGCGAACCGGGCCACAGGTAGTCGGATGATCCGCTCATACAGCTGTACAGCATTGCGTCCAAGTGCCGTCCCGCTCAGGGCCGCGATGTGCGTCTCCATGTCGGCCTCTCCGATGGCGGGCAAAGCATATGGCGCGCGATTATACACAGACAGGGAGGCAGGGAGGCAACTGTTGTATCGCGAAGACTTGCCAGCCCATGCAAGTACTGTCACGTTGCCTGTCCGGGTCACAATCTCCTCCAGCAGATGACCCAGTGCCGCATCTCCTT
>JBBPTJ010000767.1:0-10712 GCA_038094035.1 Pulveroboletus aff. ridleyi
GCAGCAGCTGAGGTGAGTACTTATATACGCATTACATTCCCTTCTCTCATACATAATAGTTCGGATCACTCTGGATTAACTAGGTAAATAAATAGTTGTTTTTGCCTGTCTGGCAGCAGCTGAGTTCGGATCACTCCAGATTAACTAGCTGCACGCTCGAAAAAAAGGCAATCCCACTTATCCACACCCTGGTCTTAGTTCTGTTGCAAGGAAGTTGCATTTGACATGTCGAGGTGAAGCTCTTGTTGCTAGTAGGGCCCTCTCAAAAAGAAGACCTAACATTTATACCTCCCTCACCAGGGAAGTCATTGTAGAGAGCAGATAGCCAGGTTAGTATAGCCCAA
The DNA here is from genome assembly GCA_038094035.1 of Pulveroboletus aff. ridleyi. NCBI lineage: Eukaryota > Fungi > Basidiomycota > Agaricomycetes > Boletales > Boletaceae > Pulveroboletus > Pulveroboletus aff. ridleyi. Next base: position 345 of record JBBPTJ010000767.1, read on the forward strand.
AAGGGAACAAAAGCCTGACTTTAACAGGGCCACCTCCATGCATGGATCATTACCTAACTCAGGTGAAATAAGCTGAATGGGACCCATAGCATTTGCCAAAGTGCAGCAGCACTAAAATATCAGTCATTAGTGCAGTGGATGGTGGGAAATGAAGGACTCTATTGTGTGCCATGCCAGAGACAAAGCAAACCATGCATGGACAATGTGTTGTTAGCCCTCAATGTCCCACTTATCAGCCCTTTGCCAAGTGCGCATGCCATGTATTGTTTCAGGGCAAACATTTTATTCGAAGAGCGTCCATACAAGTTAAAAGGAAGGCTGCATGTATGTCACCTGTGAAAACGCATGCATCTGGGAGATCTGTGTCTTCAATACCTCGTTGACTAGAAGCAATGGTCAATAGGTTTCACTGTACATAATGGCTACCTGCTTAGTCTGTATTTAACGAGCATTGTCTTGCCCTCAAATGCATATGGTAGGTTCCTCAGATAATTGACAGGGAACATCTGAATGAGTACCCACTTCACTGACAAGGAGAACCAAGTAATTCTGGCTGCATCTGCTGGACTGATCCTCGATCTGGAGATGCAAGACAGGGAATGCATTATGGATGGCCTGATAGTGGGCTGAAGATTATCTCCTCAACAGGTGATTCAGTGAAACTAAGTTAGCTGTCCACAGTTTCATTCAAATTATACCATAATGACTCTGGCCATGTGGATTTATGATTGTCATATTATTTCTTGCCATCTGTCTGCTTCAGATTTTTGTGCAGGAAGCAGTCCATGCTGGCATATTTGAACCTGTCCATAATGGGTGCACGAAAGTGTGGGGGGTTTTCACTGATGGCATATGGTGGGTAGGTGTACTTTGGGGTGGCTTATTAGCCTGGGTTTTTTTTTGGCATTCAAATCCAGCTGGGCTGCCTGATTGTGTCAGTACCTGAAAGGCCAGGCTTGGCCCCTCCAGGTGCACTTTAGGGTGGCTGGATAACCTGGATTTTTTTTCATTCAAATGGGGCAGGGCTGCCCGCTTATGTCTGCGCCTGGTAGGCCAGGGTTGGCCCCTCCAGATGCATTTGAGGGCAGTAAAGCCCACCACCCAAGCTTGCACCCAACAGGCCAGGATCAGCCCCTTGTTATGAACTACCTTCAGCCCCTTTTCCTTTTCATCATGTGACCAGTCACATGACCAGGTCCAGACCATGACATTATATGATGTCATGCCTCATGGCTAGCATGCCCTTTTCATTTCCATTAACCCTGGTGGGAATTCTTTCATGATCGTGTACTTTAGTCTACCCAATGGTCCATGCACATCTACCCACACTATATAAACCCAGGTGTCTCAGCTGGCATCCCCAGCTTTGACCACCTGTTATCTCCAGATAATAGTGTGAGCTTGAGCCTTCTCTTTCCCATCCACTCCTTGCCAGGCTCATAGTAGCCTGTGAAGCCAAGGCCAGTGTGATGGTCAGTAATGATTCATAACACCCCTCCAGGTGTGCTTTGGGGTGGCTGTTTTTTTTTGTTCAAATATGGCTGGACTGCCTGCTCATGTCTGTGCCTGGAAAGCCAGGGTCAGCCCCTCCAGGCACATTTGAGGGCAGTAAAGCCCACCACCCAAGTTTCACCCAGCAGGCCAGGGTCAGCCCCTCTGGGTGTGGTTGAGGCAGCAGGTCTGCTACTTTTGGGGGTGGAGGTCACCTATAAAGCACATGAAATGGTGCTATGGCACAATTTTAGTCAGTTCCAAATATTGCATGCTGTCCCACTGGCTAAGCAAGGTGCTGGGCAATTGATGCAAGCAATTTTGTCTACAGGTAGCTAAAAAACTTTGGGAACATAGATAGCCCCTTCTTCCACCTTGTAATTCTACTAGCCTTCCATCTTTCTTTTTCCTCATCATCTCCCTCCTTGAGGAGAGCCTTGTCAGTTCACATATTGTTTTCCACATATGAAAAAAGAGACCCAGATACATACTGAGTGAATGAGTACCTTGTTTGCTCTGCTTGTATTGCTATATTGAAATGTGTGATCATAGCAGAGGGGATCAGTGCTGTTGAGCCTGAGGGAAACTCCACAATAACCCCCAACTCTTTGAGCACAAGGTGACCCCCTTTCACTGGATCAAAATCCCCTAATGCTGTAATACAGCATATTCCAAAAGCCAGGTTTTGACTGTCTCTATGGGGTATGTAGGCAGTCTTTGGTCCCAGGTTAAATGCTGCAGAAGGGAAGGTCCCAAAGGGAAGCCTCAGTAAAGGCTCCTCTGTGATTATTTGCAGCATAGTATAGTGATAGTACCCACACATTTCTGGAAAATATGTTTTGAATGCCTCTTTTCTTGGAGTTTAGATTAATTCATATCATTATGGCTAATAAAACTTACAGTTCTGGAACCCAGCCAATCTCATGACAGCTGGATGCTCTGTTAGCACCTTGACTACATGCTTATAAGCCCCTAGTATCACTGTTTTGGTTGGCATCTGCCACTATATCAGATTAAATTCCTACTGGCTGCAAAAATTACTCACTTCTGTGCCACCCCTATCTGAAAAACCAGTGAAAACAGTGTGAAATCTTCCCCTGGAATTATGCCTGTTCAGGGAAAGGGCTTCACTTTCTGCCTTGAATGCTACTATAGATCCTGAGGCAACCTCCAGCTCAAAAGAGCCACCAGGCATCCCAGCTAGCATCGCAACAACATATCCTGATTTATCCAGGATTGCATGAGGTGCCCTAGCCTAGTCATTAAACAATGCATTTTCACTGAAAAATATTACTCACCTCCCATCCCATTTTATAAGCTTGAACCCCCTTTCAAGCATCTCCTGCACATTGCCTCCATGCTGACTGTCAACCCTTTTTTGTGAGTCTATTGCATGTTGACCAGTGACCCCTGTTTCTTTGCTGCTGTGATAGACATGATTGATGTCATGGTTGAATGTACTTTTTTCTTTCTTTCTTGTCTAATGTGATGATCAGAGGTGGGTGGGGTGCCATGATTGACAGGGTTGATCAGAGTCTGATAATATCTTTTTCTTTGTTCCCCCCCTCAAATCCTCTTGTGTCATTTTTTCCTTGCTAGATGTTTTACTAATACACTTTTTTTTCTGTGCTAATAATCAATGTCATTTGACTGAGCACTCTGAAAAGTCATGCCTGATGGCCCTTGCAAGTGTCACACTTTTTCAGCAGCAGGGATAAGTAGGAGCTTGGGTAGATCAAGTAGGACTACATTCATACAACAGGCCTAAACAAAACATGCATTTCAGACTATAGTACCTATATTCCACATGCCGTATTGTACATTCCTGAACTGAAGTGCTGCTGAGCAATAGGCAGATCATGCACATGCATCTGTGGGGGGTCTTGTGCCAGTAGCACATCAAGGCACCATTGGACTGATAGGATGTCATAGTCTGTATGTACCCAAGCCTGAGGGACACATAATGCCAGAATCACAAAAAGGGTTTGATCATGCAGAGTGATGATATGCCCATACAAGACTACATCGCCTCTGATATGAAAGGTGGGCATGTGGGGCAGATGAAGAGGGTATCATATGAGATTGGGAATGGCAATGATACTTGTAGTTGCTGGTCAATGGCACCTGCAGATTGCGTGGAATAGGTGGGTGAAGCAGGACAATGACATAGCCCAATCCTGGAAGACCACATCATCGTCAATCAAGAAGGTGCAGATGGGGGTTTATGAGCATAGAAAAAGCCTCATAGCAATAATGGTATGGAAGATGGTGATAATGCCTTGCAAAGGTAGACAAACCAAGTTGAATGCCTGAAGAAGGAATCGAGTAGTCCAAGAGACACTGATCAACATTTGCACTAAAATAAAAAGGAACTCACTGTAGTGCTCACTGCCCCCCATTCATCTGGCTCTTGATGCCATTCACAGCAGCTCAGATTCTGGATTTAAATATGGACTTATCCACCATTCCTGTATACTAAGGCACACCATGGAGTGAATGGTAAACACAACTCTTGTTCATAGGTATTGATCAAGAATCGGAGGACCATTTGTACTTGATGAGGAAACTCATGGCATGGGAATTTCCCTGGCGCTATCTCTTCAGTTATCAATTGAACTCTGCTCACCTTCTAGCTTTCTTAACTGTTCCAAAAATAAAGGCATTTGTAAAAGGTCAACTCAGACGTATCCAATCCCGTATCAGTCTTTCCATGGCCTGCCCAGCATCCTGAGGAACCTAATATGCTAGCCATTGCATCCTCTGGGAACTTGGACAGGATGCTACTCAAGAAAAGATCAATCACATCTCTCCCTATCAATATGGGAAACACAGGTTTGGATTTGCAGGTTGAATAGGCTAATTGCCCCTGTCTCTGTCAAGCAACCATCTAGTGATGCATCCAGTGCACCCTCTGGGGGCTCGAGCAATGTTTTGATGGAAAACAGACTCATCAGGTCTCTCCCTGTCAAGGCAGAGAACATGGGTTTGGCTTTGCAAGTGGAACAGACTGATGCCCCCATCTCTCTAGAGCAAACAATCTGGTGACACATCCAGTGCATCCCCTGGGGACTTAAAGAACATGCCAACTGAAAACAGATTCATCAGGTCTCTCCCTGTCAAGGCAGAGAATATGGGTTTGGATTTACAGGTCAAACAGGCTGGTGCCCCCATCTCTCTCAAGCAACAATCCAGTGATGCATCTAGGACATCCTAGTTGGGAACTCGAATGACATGCTGATCGAAAACAGACCCATCAGGCCTCTATATATCAAGGCAGAGAATGCAGATTTGGATTTGTAGGTTGAACAGGCTAATGGCCCCATCTCTCTCAAGCAACAATCTGGTGATGTATCCAGGGCATCCTCTGTGGACTCAAATAATGTGCCGATTGAAAAACCCTAATATATATGTTTGTTTGATAGACATTTATTCCATCAGAATACTTAATCATAGAGGCACTCATGTCTGCTGTCATGTGTCATGTTCTCAGGTACATCAAGGACCCAGATGGTGTGTAACCATCAAGCTCTCCAAGCTAAATGCCTTGCCTCATATGGCATCTGCTCAAGTCTAGATAACCAGGCAACAAGACAACTTTTCTGACGTGTTTTCACATTGTGGACCTCAAAACCATTCTCCATTATGTGCATCAATGCAACCAGAGACAGGGAAAGCTGACAGAGGCTCATCTTCATCCCATTCTGTTGCACTTGCGCTAGGTTTGAATCTTGGAGGCAGCTTTGCTAACATCAAGACAGTGCTTCACCTCCTTGAGGTACTCATATCCTTGCTCAATAATCTAGCCCAGGACACACAGGTGTCAGTCATCAATACCAGTTTCATATACAAAACCACACCAATATATGTCACTGACCAACCTCAGCTTGTTAATTGTACTTGTATGGTGTGTCTGTTTTTGTGTCCTTCACTTAGACACCATTTTCATCACTGTTTGCAGTGCTTGGTTAGATTTAAATGAGCCTATCCCCAAGGGAATTGCTCCATCTGGTCAAGATGATCAAGACACTAGTTGGTAGGGTTTCAAGCATTCATTATGGTTCACATGTGATCGACCTTGACATTTTAACATATGATGATGAACTCATGGATACTCGCCCCCTAGACTGCCATTCCAGCTTGGATAACCTTGCTGGTGAGCTCATCATTCCACATCCATATCTATGTGAACATGAATTCATACTCAGGCCCTTGAATGAGTGAGTCATGTCACATCATCCACCATGTGGTTCCAAGCTAAGTTCTCTGGAGTAGCATGATTCTGTATTTTATACACCTTGTGTGCAATAAGAACATACATGCTCTCCTACATGAAGTGGTGTCTGCTCGGCAGGAGTCTGACCCTCTGATGGTCAAGGTGGTGCCATTCCCGAGCTATCCCTTAAATGATACTGCATGCATCCATATATATGGCATGCAGGTACCCCTGACTGCAAAATACTGGATGGTGTCTTCAACAGACCTCACAAAGCACAGCCGCCCTTGTAAAACCTATCTCATGGCCACACTCAACATGACACCTGACTCCTTCTCTGATGGTGCACAACATAATGTGCTCCCAGCTGTGATTGTCTACACAGCAGGTGCTATGGCCTCTGGTACTGATATCATTAACATTTGTGGGTATTTCACCCATCCAGGCACTGATTTTGTCTCAACAGAGAAAGAAGTTCAGCACATTGTCCCTGTCATCCAAGCCATCCGAGTGCATGCAGATGATGTGATTCAGCATACCCTCCTCTCCATTGACACCTCCCATTGGGATGTTGCTGAACAAGCAGTCTGTGCAGGTGCCAATTGCATCAATGATGTGCATGCCTTTACAGGTCCTACTTATCTGCTAGATATCGCATCTACTGAACACCTCACCAAAATGTGCCATCTGGCGAGGGAATTGGCTGTCCCAGTGGTGCTAATGCATTCTCACAGGGATGTGGGCACGAACAAAGACTATAGTGCCAGCCCCAGTGAACTCATCCCTGCCATCCAAGCAGAGCTCAGACACAAGGTGGATGCCATCATATGCAGCCCAGGTGGGGTCCATCGATGGCTCATCTTTGTTAACCCTGGAATTGGGTTCAGCAAACCCATATAGGGATAAATGGCATTGATGCATGATTTGAGCAAGCTGACCACAGACAAACCAGGGAATGCACTCACAGGGTATCTATTGTTGTTTGGGGTGTCCAAGAAGTCGGTGTTGGGAATTGTGTTGGAGGAACCAGATGCAGAGGGGACATAAAATCAGTGAAAGATGATAGTGCAAGAGAGGAGGTGGGTGACTGTGGTAGCAGTGGCATGTGCTGTTCAGCAAGGTGCAAGTGTGGTGAGAGTCTATGATATACTGAAGATGCAAGATGCCATTGCGGTCACTTCTGCAATATCAAGTCAGTGACCCCATGAGTCTCCTTCCTGTAATAGTACAATATGTGGTTGTCTTTCTAGTGGGATATGCATACCTGCACTTCTTGGAACTATTTTGAGGAACCTTTTTTTTTCACTGGCTGGCCAACAATTTGGTTGTGAGTCAATCTTGCTAGCATGGCATGAGAGACCTGTTGCTGTGATGTCTGGCACCTGTCTGAAGTCAGAGTATAGGTGCAAGCACTTACTTTTGACGACTTGTCATTTCTAGAAGCCAGTTCACATCCAGGCCAGTGGGATCCATATTGTACCCATATGGTTGGAGATCACATGAGATAGTGGCACATGCGACATTCCCACAACTTAAAGCATAGCCACATGATGTCACTGGCCATGTTGAGCTTGGATGATCCATCATGCATGCCCATGAGAAGAAATATATGACACATGACATATCTTGCCAGTCTCCTGCTCTCTTACTCCACTCTCACTTCCCCACTCATCTCTCATCCCCCACAGTCCATTGCTGCTGTCATTGATGCCCTTGCCAGTGCCAACAATGCCTCATAGCAGTACAACCAGGTGATGGAAACCTGGCACAAACAGCTTGACTGTCTCAAAGACCTCAAAGATGACCTTTCTGCCATTCTTAGGGATTTTGACACTCTGTGTGTACCCCCCTTCCCCTCCTCATATCCCTACTTCACCCACATCCTGCCCAGTGTTACCCACTTCCAGAACCACACATGATACTCACCATTCATCCAGTTGATGTCACTTGTACAGGCATGTCCAACATCAGAGCTTGATGAGTGAGATGATTGGGATCAGGATTGGGAGTGGATGGGTAGGGGGTGGATAAGGTGAGTTTATTGGGTATACTGCATGTGCCAGGGTCTGTGTTGCACAAGGTCAGTTCTATTGATCATGGTCTACCTAACATAGGGAGAGAAGCAGGATTGAGGATTGAGGTGAGCTTGCTTTTATCCTTTTTTCTTTATGCTCTCAGCGTTATCGTGAGATTGGTGTATGTTCAAAAGAGAGGAGAGTGTGATTCTATAGGATAAAGGATTAGTGAGGTGGATCTGTTGCAAGCCACATGCAGGCACATAACTTGGAGGTCAAGACTGAGGAAAACATGCCAAGGTGTGTTTCTTGCATTCCAGTCCATGATGCCTAACAAGTGTCTCTCCTTATTTGTACATGCACAAGTTGTAAGTTTGATAGGGAATGAAGAAATTTTTCAAAACCAAGCAAAACACAAAATTGAGCAAGCTGCAGGGTGCTTATGCAACCAAGGTTGGCAAAGATATGTTGAGCAATTGGTATATGCATTGCATTTCTTCTCCCCTTCATTTCGTGGGGGGACGCCTATGCACATACTCATGTGGTTCCTCTGTTCGAACAGGTTCCTGGATGATAGGACTAAGATAGGTGAGGATGATATGCCATCATTGCTGGATATGCAGGATAACAGTGCATGATCTTTGGACGTGGAACGATCACTCCCCAACACCAGGCTATACAGGTACCACTTTGTGAATACACACCTGGGCCTGCACAGGAGGGGATCAAGTCCTCCATACGACTCCAATTGATATGCTCGCTGCCGAGCACCAGTGACTTATCCAGCTCGGTTCCTCATGGCTTCAATTCCAATAGGCTGAGAAGTGGCAGATATGGGAAGAGGGAATGTGTGTGGGGTGCACACACCTGTATAGGAGATGGTCGATTTCAAGAGAGGGCATGTGCAAACATGAGACTTATTTGGTGGAAGCTGGTGCAGAACATTCTAGGACTGGACACAGAGATAACATTGGGACTTGATGAGGATGGGAAAGATGATGGGGATGAACAGCAATGGCAAGGATGACACTCCACTGCCATGTTCATTGCAACAGATGCACCAGGTGGCCTAAATTATCTGCTACTCAGGCCACTTTTATGCACATTTCTATGTAGGTTTGGGTTTACTTTACCATCATTTGGCACAGAGTCCATCTTGATTGGCTTCAGAAAAGGCACAATGGGGTGGGTTTGGGGGACTGGCCCCAATCATGGATGTGCTGATGATGGGGGGGAGCATGGGCTATAAGGGACATTTAGTCAGTATATAGAGAATGCACTGTGGAGGGCATCACATGGTCAGGGGTCGAAGACAATCAGGGTGGTCATGTGATTTTGTTTCACCTCCCAGAAGGCCATGTCAGATCTGACTGCCTTTGCTCTATAGCAATTCATTTGTCTTGTTACCTCTGGAAGACATGGAAAGCAGCCAGAAGAGGTGAGTTATGAGGATGAATTCTGGCCCAGCTGAGCACCATTGCAGCTTGTGGATGACTTGGTGAGTTATTATAGTAATGCCAACTGCAAACCTCAGGAGACACACATACAGAGGGGAATTTTTCTGCCAGCTTGCTACTCTCTATCAGACCATGTGAGTTGATGCACTTCTCATACCAGTCAATGGCTGATCAAGGAACACAATTCTCTGTTCACAATTTCATCACAGTTGGGCAAGGATTGATGTCATCTCAGCCTCGAGACAGACGAGTGCTTCAAGGGCCACATATATAGCCTTCATGTAGGATGTCCTACCATGGAAACACTTTTATCAGATTGTTTCAACCCCTCAGGATTTCTCATTATGATCATATTACTAATCTGAGGGTCACAGGTTGACCAGTGAGCAGTACAATGGTCTTGACAGATTTCAGCAGCCAATCAGGTCTTTCCTCACTCCTTTGAATGGACACATGCAGCCATCATTCATTTCCCTGCCTTTGTCCTCACTAACGCTGTATTCTCATCCTCTCCATCTCATCCACCTGGGACAAACCCACCTAGAGAGACCTCAAGCCATCATCACCCTTGTCATGTGGAGAGTACATCACCTATCCTTGTCTGGTCATGAACATCTAAATTGATTATTGTGTTCCACAGCCCAGTATTCATTGTATCAGGCATGTTGTTGATGTCCAGCCCACCTGTGCTGACACTCACTCAGGTATGCTTCTATCCTGTTGTCATCCACCACTCATCTCTGTATGCAGATCTCCCAATGTGCCAAAGTGACTGCTAGTGGAAATGCCACCACAGAGCCAGACAGTATTTCCCTGTTTGAGCAACTGCTCTCCTGGACTGTCTTTTTGGGCCTCTCTCATTCTCTCCATCATATTCCAGGTAACATGCTTGATTGTCATCACTGACCCATCCCAGTCAATATTCGAAGTGGTCTTACCAGTTTCACATTCTCATTCAAAGGCATCATCAATAAACTTGTCTCAAGGGTATTTGGCCATCTCATTTGCACTGTGGAGTTCAACATTTACAGCTCCTTAATCATATCAACGCAGTCATCTTCACCTGCTCTCCTGTTTTCAAAAGTCACTTTCTTTCTGACACCAGATATGTCTCATTGTCTCTTCTGCTACTCTTCTCACACCACCTAGCTAAACTATGCCAGCTATGGGTCATCCCTTTCTTTTTCACCAT
>JBBPTJ010000769.1:0-10694 GCA_038094035.1 Pulveroboletus aff. ridleyi
AAAAAAAAAACACTTGAAGTGGCTGGTTGTTCCCTCCTACCCAGGTGCAATGTGATTCCAATGCCCCATCATATAGATTGATGTAAGAACAACCGGGAAACATTCAAGGACAATCCGTTTCTGACCGAGAATGCCATCGGCATCGGTACCAGTTGCGCAGACGCCTCTGCCATCCACTGATGCAGCGGAAATGAATTCACAAAAGCTACAAAAGCAAAGAGCTACGGAAAAAAGATGCGCGAAATTCGTTCTATCTTTGCGACGTTACTTGATCTTTGACGTAGCAAGGGTCTGAAACAGCTGGAAAAATTGGTCTCCCATTACGAGTAAGGAGAAAGGTCGGCGGAGAACACAAAAAGGTAACATTGACCTTGGGAAAAGGATGCTGCATTATTTAGAGACGGCTCAGACGGAATACAGTCCGTGGTCACTCGAAGGACTTGATACCCATTACTCATGGAACGTCACGCGTCAAAGTTGACTCAATCACCTTGCTTGGCAAGGTCCTTTTCCATGTAGGGTCCGTATGTGAAAACGTCCACATGTACAAACAAGAGAGTTATTAGCTTCTTTGCAACATCACAATTCAAAGGGTTCAGTTTTAATCTCCATGCAGTGGCTTTGTTATCATTGACTGCAGGTTTTGGTCATGTTTTTGGTGCTTTAATTAAATGGTTGTGTCGATGCTTGAGACCCCAATTGGACGCATTGGACAGTGTTGGACATGTTTGGCTGATTGTCACGTGAATCACTGAATAGACTTGACCGCTTCCATGTTCTGTCTATCGAATCTCCAATTTGAACAGACCTCCCATCTATATGCCCTTCAGAAATAGCTTTCTGACTGGTTGAACCTTTATGTGACACTGAGGAAGAAACTGCATAGGCTCTGGGCGATGAACTTGCAATGCTGATCAGTGAAACCCCTGTTGCCGATCCTTGTGCATTCGATGGGGGGTTAGCAACTCTCTGCATGTGTACTGGTATCTGTGATATTCAGATGATGGTCTCTGTGTTGTATAGGTGAGTAACATCCTTCATTTCCCATTGTTCAAAGCTGATTGCTTCGTACAGCATACATTAAACATGAAATGGTCATTTTTAAGTTAAAGGTTCCAACTACATGACACTTGTTCACGATTAATTCCCCCCAAAGTTCATCCCATACTCTCCTTTCTTGTATCACTTCATTGTTTCTGTGGCTTGCTTGTGTAATCGGTCTTCCTCCTCTTTCAGAGGCTCAGAGGTATGTCGTGTGAAAAGATAATCTTCAAACTCCCGCAGCAACTGAATGCTTGCTCGCCCCCATGACCATGACAGCGCTACATAAGCATTGAATGGACTGAGTGCGAAACTTGTCATCTTGCCAATGTCCACAATTGCATGATCAATTGTCTGGCCTTGGGCTTTGTAATCTGTGAATGCATATGCTCCTGTGACAGGTAGTTGTCTCTGCATCACTCTCTTCCATGCATCATCTTGAATATAGAATTTCATTGTTTTGGGGGCAACTGGGACCTTGAACTCATTTAACATAGACAGTGACTGTGAAGCTGAGATGCAATGAGACGGATGATGATATAAAGCGGTGGGTAATGAAACTCACGTATTCCATCACAGTCACTTTGATGTATGCGGTCGGTTTCACGAGGATCAAGGACAATGTTTGCAACAGTGCCCCGGGATCCGTTAGCTAGCACTGTGGTCGGCGATATGTTGTCTGTAATCATGATCTTCATGCCTATGGCAAGTACACTTTTCATTGGAAGATCTCCTGTTTCTTCTGCTGATAATCCTGCAATTAATAATCGTTGTTCAGTGGATGGATGCGATCCCTCTACAGAATCTTCTGCAGGAAACACAAGACAAGAATGGCCTGTCAATGCACAGTGTTTTAGGATGCTCAATCGATTCCATTCGACACAAACACTATTGTGGGGAGTGATAAGAACGGCTTCACTCCAGGGAGGGCAAGTGAAATCAGGAACGTCACAGCCATCATTGGTGAGTACCAAACTATGGAGAATTGATAGATCCTCTGCAGTACACGCTCCAGATCGTGTGTGTCGCAACAGCTCGCACCATGTAGGATCGGTGACCCATTTCTGTTCATTCAATAACACCACAGTTTCGAATTGAGTGAATAGGTTTCTGCCTAGGTCACCTTTGCTAGTAGGCTGTTTCACAAGATACAATGCTCGATTGTGTTTGCCTATAACATTCAATGGCATTTCTTGCTGAATCTTGTATGACATTAACTTACCGACTAGAGGGATCTGATGGAAGTCGCCCATAAGTAAAATATTGACTCCTCCAAATGGCTTTGCTGAATCGGGTTGTCCAAGAACTATGGACATTAACTGGGACAGATCCGATAACATATCTGTCGTGAGCAAACTACATTCATCCACGGAGAGTAACTGGACTCCTGTCATATTTTCTTTTCGGTGAGTCGCCATGTCCGGTGTAGGGTGAGTGGCCCACTTGTCAGTCCGTGGTTGAATGATTGGGAGTCCTGCCCATGAGTGGAGTGTACGCCCGCTTATGTTAACAGTGGCAATTCCTGTCATTGCAGTTTTTGCGTAGCTCTCAAGCTGTCTCCGTTGTTCATATAACTTGCTAACGAGATTCAATAGATGCGTTTTGCCTGTCCCACCTTCCCCAAGGATAAGCATTCATAGTTGTGGTGGGATTTCATAACGTGCCCACTGATCCAATTGATTGCGAATTATTTCGTATGCTGCTCGCTGCATCTCATTCATCATCAACAGTTCATCTTCCCTTTCAGCAACCTCATCAGTTGTATCATCCATCACTACAGAAGCACTGCACATTTCTTTTCGTCCCAGATTAATCGAACCTTGATCTGAGAGTTGAAGTTCTGTTAACGTTTTGTCCTTGTCCTCCAGCTCCCTTGACCATAAAGCAAGGTTCTGTATGTCAGAAGATGTTTCTCTGCGTATGACCTTGTCTCCCATATCCCTTCGCTCTTTCATTTCAAACATCCCCACCATATCGGCAATATCGATTGCAACTTTCGTGTATAACCATTCCCGCATTGAGTACTGCCCATGAAATGCTTCTTCAATCTCATCCTCTGTCACCTCTTTTCTCTGTTTGATAATCTCTTCCATGTAATTGTCATCTGGACCAACATGGGCTTCATTGTTACTCCCTTGCGCCCATTCCTGTGTAAGCGCATTTGTTTTTCAGTCAGCGGCTGCACCATCGGCACATTGATGGAAATAATCCACATTAGAAATAGTTCACCACAGCACTGGGGATGCTTCTGAGAGAAATGCCGTGTATTCCTCCCTGAATGTCTCAAAAGACACTTTCAAGTTTCAACCATGTGAGATCATGCCAAGGCTTGAACAGTGCCAGAACCATGGCGCAATATAATGAATTCAGATGGGATATGTCTGCTCGAGGAAACCAGCGTCCTGGAAAGTAAGGAACAATCTCCTGGTGGCTTCCTCGAAGGACTCGACACCGCATCGTCCGGTTATGCGTGACCCGATAAGGAACCCTACAATTTCAACTTCAAGCGGACAGGTGTTCCATCCCAGGAAAGATGGCAGAGTCATATGTGTGAAGGAAAAATTCATAATATGACAGTTCCTCGAGTGCATCACCACATTCAACATAATCCCGCATGAAATCTTGGAGATAGATGCCACTCTCAGATGCTGAAACAGATAGATATTCTGACTGCTAGAATGCAGTCAGAAAAGATTTAGGGTTTTTTCTGTAAACAAAGGCTGACCTGAGACGAATTGGAACCTTCAGTTTGAAACCCATCATGCACATTAGGATAGACTCGCTGAATCATGGCAATCAATGGTGAAAGTGGAATTGGTTGAAACCAGTGTGACAGGTATCTGTCACCCCAGTTCATGATATAGCTGACAACTTCAGGTGCACTAAACTCCTGGTTCCTACTCAGTGAATTGGCACATCTCTGTACCAAGAGCTTGTTTTTGGATCAAACGTCTGCGATGTGGTTATCCTGTTTTGTATGAAACGCCAGTGTTTTCGCCAAAAGTGCTGACGTGTTCGATGAATGCTGTTGGTGTTTTGCTGCATAGTTCGTGAAATAAAATGTAATGTGTCGCGTTTCTGACCCGTTCATAATCAGTTTGCAATCGTGGTTGGAGCGCATGCAATCCAGAATAGTGGGAACAAAATTGTTAATCATGCCATTGATACGACGAGGTCCCCAGTGTCCAGCAGCATCCACCCAAGCTTCCTCCGCTAATGGAAATGGAGCATGCCGCTTGCACGTCAATCGTCCTGTGAACATTTATTGGTTTATCCTCTCGACAGCTATAGATTGTCTCAAGCAGACCTTTGTATACAACAAGGCATCCAGGACCACACCAGTGAGTTTGCAGTGTACGCACCAGCTCTCTGCACTTCAGATCTCGGAGAACTGTGTAACAAGGTGCACGTGGATCAACCGGTTGTGAGTAAGATACCAATGAATGATTGCGTCCATGGCCTGCAGTGCTATCCTCGCCAATTTCACAGTGCCCCTGGATATTAACAGATATAAAGTTCCTGATACACGCTCGAAATTCCAGCTGTGTTAACAAGCTTCGCATACGTTCCTCTGTCGGAGCACCCTGCAGCCACATCAACATGTGGAGGTGTAATGTCCCACGACCCTGAGCCTCGACAGTGCCGACATATCCAGATACCTCGCCAAAGATTCCACACTTCCGCTCAATAAGTCCTTCCTTGACAGTTATACCTCCCAGTGTTTCCAGAAATGTCTGGACAATAAAGTGAAAGAACTTTGCAGCTGCAAATAGGTCAGCCGCAATGCAAATGGCGCGATCATGTGAGTCGGGTCCTGCTGTGGAGCAGAATCGATCAAGGTCAATGTCTGCCCCTGTGAATACCTGCGCGATGGGGTCATTGATATCACTTGGATTGATTGTGATCCATAAGGAGGGTGGATTAAACTTGATTACCATTCCCCATATGAATGAACGTATTCGTGTGCGTGATTCGTCGGTACCAGTGACTTTCGAATGGACAGCGCTCAAATGTTTACGGAGAGAGCGAATGGTTCGGTTAGAGATGGGGATATGCCAGTCTTCTTCGACAGCCACCTGCTTGAGATCGTTTGGAGATAGTAGCAAAAAAGACTCTTGATTCTTAATGAAGTCTTGACGACGGATCTGTAAAATGGCTGACCGACACATCTCACACTTCTGAATTACTCCAAAAACTTGAAACATGAATTGATGGTCCAGCCGGAACCATTTATCCGCATACCGCATTGACCATTGCGCTTGTCTCTCATACGACAGAGGGACAGGTCGGTCAACTTCGAATCCTCCCGCAGCATATGGAAATAACCATGGAAATGCGCCAAGTAAATGGTTAGCATCCTCCAGTTCTCCAATTGAACGTCGACCCTGGTCATCCCTGCGGCCATATTCAGATATGAAAGATCCCCCACGACGAACGGCATATGACTCCTGACTAGAGAATGTGGTGTTGGCTATTGCCTGCGCAAGTATGCGGTTATCATCCAAATCTGACACTCCGGGATCGAGTACACCATAAGCTTGGATCGGAATCACTTGAGGTGATGATGAATCTGCGAGAGTGTACATTCTCGATTACTTTGTAAAATAAAGTAGAGCTTACACTGCGTCTCATACTCCTCATCGTTGCCACAATCCTCTTCTGAGAGGGTGCCTGCATGCTCTTTCTCTAATACGCTGCTTTCGTCCATTTGTTGTGCAGTGGTTTTAATCTCTTCTGGGATACCATGCTCAGGCAACAAGTTCAGGTTTTCTTCAGAAATCTCAATGTCCCAATATAATGGATTTTCGCGACAGAGAAACTGGAGAGCCTGATGAATGTGGGACCGGCTAACCGATAGCATTGAGGGAAATGTTCCTTCCCGTACTTGTCCTGAACCTACAAATGTGACAGCAATCGTTGCAGATAAAATGGCTGGCGGTGGAGGTAATAAATGACCCTCGACCATTGAAACTACGTCTTGAGTATTGAGTCGATATGTGGATACGTTACCGCGCACTCCACTGTTAAGCGTAGCAGTATCCCAGCTGCGAGCACCTCTACGCTTGGGATATAACTTGACAACATACGCCGCAGGGTAATGACGGGCAATAAGAATGTGTTCCGGCAGCGTCAGAATCACTAATTCCCTGGGCACCTCTCTGACCCACAGTCCGTTCACGAGTGAACAGGCCGGCGTCTTCTTCCGCTTAAGCTCCTCTTTGCACGTTTCGCAAACAGGTCCCGTACAGCGATCAGCTTCAAAGGAGAGCGATGCTGGATACAACACCATCCCGTCAAATAACCGCTGATGCGGATGGTGAGTGGACGGATACAACAAAGACTTCTCTCCATAGTTTGTGAATTCAAAAGTCTCCACTTCTTGACTGAAAAACTCGCCCGCGCACACAGCGCAGGCTACTTGTTCTGTGCCTGCATTACCTGTGCACACTCAATACGATGTCATCGAACTCTTACGAAACTTGACTCACCTGTCCAATCAATGAATGTTGCAACACACTGCTGTCTAACACCCTCACCAACATCTTCCAGAAACCGTTCTTCGACTGTATTGCCCTCAATGTTTGGGCTTGAGAGAACTTCCCACACCTGCTTCTCGTGCTTGGTAGCGATCCGGCATTTTTTCCTTGCCAGCGCTGCTTGCAACAGCTCGTGACTCATTGAATGCGTCTCCACAGCTTCAAACAATCGTGCTCGCGTTCGTTTCTCAACATATCGCAAGGGGACGCTTGCTAATGCATCTAACATCTCTTTTAGTGTCAGTTGCGTGAAAATTGACTGCAACTCATCCTTGGTTAACATCGTCGTGGGTCGTTTCCCCGCAAGTTCATGTCCCATGGCAGGTTTTCATCACAAAAATTGCACAAAATATGTATAGCCATATATGTATATGTCAGACAAAATTTTGCCAGACACTTACCCTCGGTGGTCTTGGCAGATGTAGACAATAAATGACAATATTGAAGAACTGCGAAGTCGAACGGAATCACAAGGGATTCGTTAGAACAGCTGACCACGGACAGAACAATATATTCCACTCAAGCAGGGATAGCGATGAAATGCTCTCTGGTCAGAATACATAGCAATATATTATGCATGTGCGACTACAGCCAATACACTGCAATGTACTCTCACATATTTTCTACTGAATCTCCACTCTGGACTCTGAGCTGTCCTAGCAAAATACAAATGACCAAGACCTTGAGCAATGAGCTGACTGATGCGACAACCAAGCAAACACTGGACGAGAGCGATGACAACGACTTGAACTTGAATAATGCAAGCGGAAGCAATGGCCTGGTATTGAACGATGCAGAGGAGGAGCAGGAATGAGGACCTGGCAGGGAAGGCAATGGGAGAAACAAAGTCGCTGTCTATGAAGAGTTAGCGAGACTGCGCGAGCACAAGGAAGCACGTACATCTATGTGTGGTTGCACCTGGCCTTCTTGGCATGACCTACACCAGCTACATCATCGCATTCATTTGAGCTATGCAGGTCTTGAGGCGAGTCACATTGTTAGACCGGGTTGACTTTATCAACAAAAAACAGTAAAAAAAAGGTTAATATATGCGCATATAGACAATGAAGATTAACCTTTCCATAGATAGTTCCCACCTCGACACTCTTCGCCAGGTCATTGATGAGTGCCTGTAAGGTGGGAACGAGCCACAAGACCTTGTAGTACGTCCGAGTTGTACGCTCGCTTGATGCGACAGAGCTGTGAGTTTGTCAGTTGCAGAAATCCAGTTGTCTACACACCAATGGTACATACATCCTGCTAAGAGCCTACCATGATGGTAGTTGAATATTGAATATTGAATGTTGAACGTGAACGTTGAACGTTTGAACGTTGACGTTGAGGTCACAAGATAAGACACAACACATGACTAATCAGAGATTGCAGGAATTTCATCCTCCGACCGCTCCAATTCTAAGTCAGCAACTGTCTATTTGGACGACAGTGCGGCACTGTAACTCGGTACATGAATTTCATCCCTTGTCTAGGGGGCGATGTGCCTTCATACTCTATTCTCACAGGCTCATCATGACCATTACTGTCTACATCTACCTGCCCACTCAACTGGAAGGTGTCATGCCTGCCACCAAATTCATTCGCGCTCTGTCTATTGTGCTCAAGGATATCAAAAGATTTGCCATTCTCGTGTGACTATGGGAGGAAGACCGGAGTTGGTTATACACGGGACTTGCAGCAAGGTGAGGTATCGAGTTGATCCGTGCACCATCACAAAGAGGGTCTTCTGAGTCCGCGCGTTTACTGAGCACCACGTAGCCTGGTCAACTATTCGCGGCTTGACATGTACTCTTTTGGATTCCAGCGTGGGATTGAAGCGAGCGACAATGTGTTCCTTGCCAAGGTGCCTCATCGTATCACTCGGAGACATGGGCAAGGCTACATATAATTTTTTTCAAACAGTGTTTTGAAGCTGCGACGGCGGTTATCAAGCATATGATCAATGTACTCACATCAAGTGGTCTCATGCATTCGTCCCCTGATGGTGAGATTGCTTGTCTTTTGCCTGTAGTCATTTGTAGCTCAATGCAATGCGCTAGGTCACTTTGTCTTTGCCTCGTTTGCTTCTGCCTTTTTGCTCAAGGTAACATTCCATTTTACTCGGTCGCACCCTGCGTCTGAATTCTTGGCACACACCAGCTCCTTCGGCTTGAGTTCGTCCATATTCTCACGTGAGAAATGGAAGACGAGATATTCAACTTGATTCACGACGCTGCAAGAAGTGGCGATTGACGAATGGCACACCCCACATCCCTACGCACGTTTCCTGGCCAGTCTGTTGACCAAGCATCGCGAGGGGGGGGAAGTGCCGCCAGTCAGTGTCTGCCACCTTGTCCTGCAGCAAGTCGGCTCAGGCCATCCCAGACACACGGTGGCTATGGCAAGCCGCGCGGTGGTTCATCGACATCTTCTGGTGGTACACCGTCGCACGCACAAGCAAACCCTCGTGAGTCGCGTCAGGGTGGCGGTGATGTGATGCAGGTAAAGGTCGGCCTGCTACCAAACCGTGGTCGAGATGCCAGCACGCCCCCAGGCCCAACGCCAACCCAGCGTGCCGGTCTCTCCAGATCGACGAACGGGTTTGGGAACGACGATGATGTGAGCATGGTGGATGCGCTGTCGGATTCGGGGACGCTGGGTGAGCTAGGACACTCGTTTGAACAATATATTCTCTACAAGGTTCTCGTATGGACAATGTATTCTTTCAATGTTGCCTCTGGCGCATAATATTGTACCCTTCGAGACTCCGAGTGACTGCATCATGTATTTGCAGAACAATATATTCTCTACCAGGTTCTCGTACGGACGATGTATTCTTTCGACGTCACCTCTGGCGCATAATATTGTACCCTTCGAGACTGTGTGAAACTGCATTATCTATTTGGCCATATCACATTTTTGCAATTTTTGTGATGTTGGTGCCCTTATGTCCACATGTACAAACAAAAGATCTCTTTCACGTTTTGCGAGTAATCTGACCTGTAGTAACTGCCTGTTTCTTTTATATCGCTTCGGCGATGTTATACGGTGACTTTGGAGGTGTCCCTCCTTGAATATCTTGCTACGGTCACTCTGCACTTTTCGACATGGTCTCCGAGGGGTCGGTTCTGGATGGCCGATTGTCACGTGAAAGTGAGATAAAGCCCCTTTGCAACCCTCCCTGCAGCACCAACACGATATCATAGGAGAAAAATCGGATCGGGTTCGACTAAATTTCACTCGTATAATGCACCATGTACATTGTTACGTTTCCGTGTCGAACAAGCAAGGTGAATTTCGGTCGGCAACGCCGGCCGCTAGTCTTATAGATGCAGTATTAACCACTCACGTACGTATCCTATTTCGTTGTCGTCCATGAGCTGTCGGGCCAACTTGCTCCTTACACTTTAACAGTCCGATCAAATCAGAAATCCACGTACAAGATATGCAACATCCACTCTAGAGTCCGAAGGCCCTGGAGAGGCGCGTCCTTTGGAGACAGCGTTTCTTTTGTACGTGTACTCCACCTTTGCATAGCTCTGCTGCTCCTCCAGTCCCTACCCACTAGCCTCCCAGCCTCTGTACTGCTACAATGGTAACGAAATTGACTAACATGGGTGTGATTGCAGTAACACTGAGATAGCGTCTGTTATACCGTGGATTCAAAATCGCAATTTACCTGGGTGATATCGGTGGAGTAACTCCTGATTCAAAGGAACGGAGGGATAGATCCATATCCACTAAAACAATGCTACACGGAAAATCGGCGGTCAACAGTCAACTACCCTGCACATGGCACATCAACGGTTCGAACAGGAAAATCTATTCATACAATCAAACAACAGTGATGGTTACCTAGTTACCACCTCCCCCATCGCGATGCTTAAAGACCTTCCGTATAATTCGCCATTACGTTCCTCAAATGTGCCTCCGTATTTCGTGGGGTAAAGTAAGCATCAAAGGGTTTAGGTTCCTGGGTAACGCCATCTATGAATGCATTTACATCGATGGGTGAGCGTGGATCTTGTGTGATACGGAAGGACCACAAGAGAAGAGCAGTGTTGATAAATATAGATCGTTTGGCAAGGTATTGCCCGGGGCAAACTCTACCCATGCACCCTC
>JBBPTJ010000770.1:0-10693 GCA_038094035.1 Pulveroboletus aff. ridleyi
GTCTAGCCTATGACGTAATGGAATGATCTAGAAGGATCTACCTGAATCTAGATGAGATGACGTCAACCTGTGACGATAAGATAAGATAAAAGGAAATAAAGGAAAAGGAAATAAATAGGTTCTGTCACTAACCATATAACAGGGTAGATGTTGAGGAACTTTGAAGATCTTGATATAGCAAAGGTTTTGATAATCAGTTTATAGTGGACTGGTGAAGGACTTAGCAGAGCAGGTAGGCTCGACACTTAATATCTGTAACAGTTAATGAGGTGGAAAATACTTTATTCTGCCTACTGGTCAAGCCCCAGAGGGCCTGCCTTATATACTAAAGTACAGGTGATTATGTAACCAATAGTGTAAGTATGAGAGAGAAATGCTATAGGGCCTCAAGTGAGGTCCTATCGCTATTGGCAGATAAGCCAGATAAGAGAGCTGAATGCTATAGGCTGAAGAGATAAGAGCATAAAACGCTATAGGTGAAGATAAGCTATTTGATATCATGAGTAAGCCACTGAGTCATAGAGTCTAGGCATTTGATATGCCTAGACTTGACAATATGAAATGAGGATATTGTCGAATAGTATCATAAGAGCAATATGAAATACTTATCAGGTGATGTTCCATGACAACCCGGATTGGGTTATGTAACCTGAGTCTATCAGGGATCATGTGAGAATTATGTCATTGGTCACATGACCTGAAAAGTGAGAGGAAACCCTAAACAGTGAAAGAGATGTGAAAGCAAACATGAAAACCCCAGCCTGAAGTGAAAATGAATTACTGGGTTTTCAATAACTTTCTCAGTAGCCATCTCCTCTTCTGACTTCTCTGCAGCCTTTTCATCCTTGAGTGCTGCTGCTGTGGCTGTGCATGTGCTCTTGTGGGTTATCATTGGCCGTTCGAATCGAGTTGTCAGGTATTCATAGCATTTGTATGCCGTTCCAAGCAAGAGCATGTCCATTAAGATGGAATCTGGAATAGTAGATATTATAATTAATTTTGTGAGGCTTTCAGACTGCTGGTCTGAGTGTGCCATTGGTCCATCGAGGTAATCTCGCAGTCTGTGCACTTCTATGGCTTCCATGGTGGCTGCGCACCATTCCATCCAATTGCTGCCATCGCAGGAGAGTTCAATGGAGTTGTTGAAAAAATCCATTTGCAAGTGAATTCACTTGGCTATTGAGTGCAAGTGGGGCTCATAACCTTTTGAAAAAGGGTTGGCTTGGCTCTGTAGTAGGCTTAGTAGCTAATCACTAAGGTAAAACTAAGGTATTCTAAGTGTGATGTAGGGA
The DNA here is from genome assembly GCA_038094035.1 of Pulveroboletus aff. ridleyi. Classification (NCBI taxonomy): domain Eukaryota; kingdom Fungi; phylum Basidiomycota; class Agaricomycetes; order Boletales; family Boletaceae; genus Pulveroboletus; species Pulveroboletus aff. ridleyi. The sequence continues at coordinate 1,293 of JBBPTJ010000770.1, forward strand.
TGATTACATAAGCAGTACATACACTGCCACATCCCAATTTGGAAATTACAACATGTAGATCCAGGGATTCCTTTTTAGAATGAGTGCACCACAAGCAGGATGCTCATAGTGCAGATCCTCCTTAATGATGGCATCCTTGGTGAACTGAGACACAAATTCAAGGTTAGACATCACAAATATGAGTGGGAACTGAGAACAATAGTTGGGTGGTGTTCACAAGAGTCTGAGGAGTAATATTTATATTGCAACCTCACAATGTGAAATGGGCCAAAAGCAATAAGTGACTAGAACATTAGGCTGGGAAAGAATAAGAAAGAAAATAACTATGAAGATATTATGATAAGAACAAAAACAAGATAGTACAAATACAGTGAAGCATGGACTTATTAGAGGCTTGAAAGTGAAAATAGGCAGTTCTCAATATGACCTGCTGAATCCAGCTGTTACAAAAGAAGAAATGAATAGAAAAGAATTATAGAAAGGTTGGATGCAGCTCACCAAAGCATAGTGGATTCAGAACAGCCAGTGTGGAAAGAGGCATGCATGTGCATCTTCATGAATAATACCTACCTGCATGCAATTATCACAAACCTTTAGCAAGCAGCAGAATTAGATGACCCAGACATGACTTACCTGGATACAGTGGCTCAAAAAACTGTCCCAATGTTTGCATGTTTTTCACTAAATGCAATAAAACACAATAACCACTAATTATTATGTAATATGGTGAGTGTATGAAATATAGTACCTACTCCTGGCTTTCTATTGGGTCAAGGGTCAAAGGATTTGAATGATATTTGATGAAATGGCAGTCATTTTAAAATCATCACTCATTGGGACAGTTTTTTGACTTTAAGTTTTGATTACATATATTAGACCCTAGCATGCTGTAAAGTACTTACATAAATTTGATAAAGGTTTTATTATGTCATATTTATGTAACTGTCATCAGCTAGCACTATATATACCCCAATGGATGAAGTCCTTGAGAAGAAGTTGAGTTTTGGCAGAAATACATTTTTTCTCTCCCAAGGAATCACCCTCTCTATGATAAAACCTGTCACAAGTGCCACTGTCTCAGGCATTGGAGGGCCAACTGCTTATTCTATATCTACCCCACTTGTAAAGTTTGGAAACCCAGACACCCCCAATACAAATGCCCAGACTGGATTACCTTCCATACCTATCAATCACCCCTACCATCTTCATCCTTGTCTAGCTCCTCTCACCACTCCCATTGCTCTCCCTATTTCCTGCCATCATCACCCTCACTGTTCTCAATCCAACCACCCTGCTACAATCCATGCTGCCCTTGGAACTTGTGGTATCCCATCCTGGTCCCTGCACCTCATGCACCCTCTCCAAATTCTGCTGACATTAAAGATGTCATTGACAAGGTTGGGTGGGGTAACATCATGGACTCTCCAGGCCCCTTATACACTGATTTCTAGTATTTGTCAAGGACTCTACACCCTAAAAGGGGGATAATATTACAATTTATTGCTCCATTTTACTCTTTTTCCTTCTTTGGACTTATCTATCTCCTCACTTAGTTCTTGTTACACTAAGCTTGTAGTTCCCCAATCACATGTTCAATTGTTCTCCTGAATTCTCTGATGTTCTATGCTTACTCATTGATCTCTTTTCACCATTGGCTCACTGACTCAATGCTCAGTCAGCCCATTATATTTTAGTGCTCTTTTCATTTCTATATGATTAGTCAGCCCCCTTTTCTCCTTGTATATAAACTCACCAAGTAGTATCAATGTCTCCTTAGCTTAGACCTACTTGGCATTTATAATCCTATTCCTATTTTCATGTCTTCACTTCACACTTGAGTGAGTGCTTTAGCTCTTGCCTGCATCCCATCCTGACTACAAGGGATAGTCCTTGGCCCACCTGCTTCACTGGGAGGTTTTTATGCACCACTTTGCTCCCTTTCCTTTTCTTGTCATGTGACTGGTCACATGACAGGATCTAGACTATGACATCATATAATGTCATGCCTCACAGTCTATGCACCCTTTTAATTACTGCCCTCCCTGGTGGGAACTCTCTCACAACCATGTACCATAGTCTAACCATGTATAGTAATTTACCCCATGGACCCTATGGTCCATGCATAGTAGCTAGCACTATATAAACATAGATAACTCAGACCTTCACCAAGTCCTCATTTGACCCTTCAGGATCAAGTGTAACAGAGACTATCCAAGTCAATATTCAAACTAAGGTATCTACAACAGAAATACAGAGACTTATATATGGGTGTAAAACATAGGTATTAATAATAGTCCAGAGTGCAGATGCTAAGTAGGCCAGAGCTATGCTCCTAAGTGAAGTACAGGGATGGAGAGCAGATAGAAGTGAAGTTAGTGGCTATGTACTGTAAATGAAGAATGGAATGTGAGATAGAGAACAAGGAAGACTAAATACAGAGTGTCTAGAATGTTGGAGGTGTGGACTCATCAAGAATGCACCAGAAGTTGAAAAAGATGGATCCAGAGTTGAGTCCAGAGTTGGATCTGAGAATCCAGATTGGGCAGATATGACACAAGATAATGAACCAAATATTGGAGATGATATCAATGGGCAGCCCTTCATATGTCTTTCTGATTTCTCCAATGAGAGGTCCATTAGTGATAATGATTTTGAGATTGATGACTGATAGTTCACAAGTCACAGCACTATGTAGTATCACACATGTGTTTCTACATTTATGCATTCATACCTATACATAGAATTGTTTGGTGACTAAGCTCATGAATATTTATGGTGCCAAAGATCTCTTTGAGAAGCTGACCCATATAAGGCATCTCATGTGACCATGGTTGTGATGCTTTCCATAGTTATTGGCCACTGGCCACCCATATCTAACTGCCACCATGCCTTGGATTTTCTTGCATAATTCCAAGGTTTCCACACATTGCTGTAAGTGAACTGAAGCAAATGGGGGCCCAGTCAAATGATTTGAGCTGGGGACTCCTATAGTGCAACCTAGCTATATACTATACTATTCTATTGACTGAGGAATCTTATAGATTACTGATGCTGATCACTTTTTGTATTTATATGATCACATTGATTAGTGGTTTTAGTCCCTAGGCTGGGTGTGGCTTTTATACCATGGAAATTAGGGACTTTGATCTTCTTGAGTCCCTGGACTTTTTTCTAACCTGCTCTCAACCTCTATTATGTGTAACAAGGTCAATCCAACCCTCTTCTGACATTTCACAAATAACAGGACACACCCAGATTTGTAACAAGGGCACACCACATGTTATACAGACACAAGAACACTGAAGCTGAGTGACTGAAGGCTTGCTGTAAAGCCTCACAGAGAGAAAGAGAGCCAAGAATTGGGATTGAGATCCAATATATACTAATGGATACAAGGGAGATTAGATCAGATCAGGAGATCTAGGAGGTGGCAGGATTGCTGTGAAGATCTGATAGAGATAGGGGTCTAGAGTAGTCTAAGGGTCTATATATGTAACCCTAGAGGCTATGATGTCATCAGTGATGTCAGGGTCTGGACTGTCATGTGTGATTAGTCATGTGATCAGCCTCATGGAGGTCATGTGATGTAAGGAGCATAGGGATGAAGAAAAGTGTGGAAAAAGTGATGAAGGTGAAAAGTTAGATGCAAGGGGATCCACAACAACTGCTAATGGTAAGTGATATCCCATGGATGTGGGTGAGTTCTGTGATTGAGAAGCATAATAACAGAGATTAAAAGAGTGAGGTGATCACATGTTATGATATCATATGATGTCATGGTCTAGAATGTGTCATGTGATCTAGTCACATGACTAGTGAATGAGTGAAAGGAAAGTGAAAAATAATTAGGTCAGCACATGATATGTGATATAACACCACATAAGGTGAAGCCAAGTCCTGTCTAAACTCTGGAGTTCCAGAGTTACCTTCTGGAGACCCAGTTTTAACAGTTATTTTATTAGAATTTGCTAGCAGGGCTTATAATCTGATAAAAATCCAAAGTCTGGAATAGTGTGACTAGTAAGTCTGGAGCAATCCAGAGCTACAGTATATCAGAGAAGAAACAATATGAAGTAGTGATATTAGGGTCTGAAAGCCCTGGGCCTGGGCCTAGGTCTGGGCTTTGAAGTACTAATCCTAGTCATATAATCCTAGCATTATAGCCAAGACTGAGCTCACATATAAATGGTAGTGTAATTATGTTGCTTGCTAGTATTAGCTACATCTTACAAAAATTTGTCACTTATCTGTAATAAGGGCCACCTAATATGTAACTTATGCTGTATAATACTCTATACTACACTTGTATAAGTCACTGTATAAACTAAGATGAAACTAGGTGGGATGTAAGATATGCTTATGTAAGCTAAATTGCAAAATACCCCAGATGTCCATGTATATATGAGAAAATACTTGTCTATATGTAAAAGAAAGGAATTGGTAACTTAAGTAAATGAATAATTGATCCATATGTATTTTGGGAACTTATAATGAAGTCAGCATAGTAGACTGGCAGTCCATGTAGTCTGTTTCAGATGCATTTGAGCAGTTACCATATAAGGAAATTCATGTCTCAGGCAGTGCTAGACTTGCCTAGGTATCCAGGCTTCTTCCCATCCTTGTGCTGGAGGGAAAGAGGTCACATGTGTCATGTGAGAATTGGAACTCAGCATACTTCCAATTTGGGACCTCTATCCCTCCAGCAGTGGCTGGCACAACTTGTCCACAAGGTTTGTATCCCGACACTTGGCAGCACCGGCAGAGCGGTCAACATAGGGCAATATTTGACCCATTTTGTTTAGGTTATTAGTCAACATGGATAACTCCAAAAAAGTCGACATGCTGTTAAATATGATGCGTTGGTTGCAAATATTGTTCCTAGAATTCATATCTGGTCTTGTCTCAGGCATACAATACAGAGATGATCCAATAGTCCTGAGCTTAACATCACAAATCAACCAGATTATTCAAACCCTTACAAAATATTCAGACATCAGTGAAGGAAAAGTACATGTTCTTATGAATAAAACAATGACAACTACGTATATGACGGAGGTTGCAAACCTTGCGAGGCATGATAGTGGACTTCATTTCAATGTATCACAGGTCAATATCAAGCAACTAGAGGAGTTTAGTATCGAGGAATTGGCACAGGTCATGAGACAGAATGCAGTTCTTGCTTTCCTCTTTTCACCACTCGGCCATTTTCTGCACTTGGACTGAGTGAGCCCGAAAGCATCATGCTCCTTAGGTTCCTGTTATTGGATGGTGCCAGCAACGGATATGATGTTTCCATGCTGGTTTTTTGATCCACAGTGTTGGTGGGTAGACTGCTAATATTGCAAGTGGCCCACTTTGACGGGGGTAGGTCAGAGTTTGTGTCCTCCCTTCGTCGTTTCTTGGCTTCCTGATGGCTCCTCCTTTCTTTGTGCAAGTCATCAAATAGATCCTTCTCAGCAAATAGTATTGCTATTCCAGATCTCCCGGGTGCTCTCGCAGCACAGCTCTATAAGTTTACATTTCACTCTCCATTGAACTACGATAGTGATATCTGGTATGTCCATTCCCTATCAATTATTTTAACTTAACCCCTTGATAGATATCTTAAAACGTACCATTCCAAACGACTCCATTGTGCACAGCCCCCATATATCTCCAGATCATAGGCGAGCGACTTGATTTTTTTTGTACTCTGTCGTCATATCTGAGTTAAACCAGGCAACTTTCTCACGAAGCATGTGTGGGAGTCACATTTGGAGGGACTTTGCAATAAGGATGGAATCTTGGATATCGTCAAAGAAAACCAGGAACTTTGGTGGTGTCTCATCACTCAGTGTCCAACTAGCAGGGACCAGGAACGCAAGCTCTCTGTAAGAGGTAAGCGGGAACTTTATTTTCTGTACACAGAGCCTGACGTTTGGCCAATCTGTGTAGGTTCGAACATTGACCAGCTCCTCCTTTCTAGGTGGGTCAAGTACCTTCATGATATTGCGGAGGGCTTCTGGTGTTAATGTTGCTGATGTGATAAGGTATGGCACACAACAAGTGATGGTAAACTGGAGCCACCCTAACTCCTTGTATTCTGGTCTGAATTTGCCCCATGTCATGATGCAGTGCGCTTCATCAAAGACTATCCCGATTATCTGCTCAACAAACCATTTCTTTCTCAGCAAGGCTTCAAATTGTCCTCCAGGCTTCATCATCTGTTCGGGGCTGATGATGATGGCCTGATATATGAGTGCCTCAATGTCCTGGTCAAGTTTTAGTATACTGAGAGTTCGAATTGCGACTGGTATGTACCTTGAAGTTTTTCTCGTTAGCAGTCTCTGTATTGATTGCAATGGCCCACATTCCTGCACTCTCCAAACTCTCAACCTGTTGCCTTCCGAGCTGATTCAGTGGAGTGACAATGATCTGGATACCATTTGGATGGAACAGCAGTGGGATCCAGAATACTAATGTTTTCCCCATTGACGTTCCCGCAATGCAAACTATATCTTTATTTCCCTGTAAAAGTGTCGCAGCAACCTGTGCTTGCCATAGACATGGCCATTTCTTAAGAGTCGTAAGTGTCCACTCTCAGATCTCTTCGACACTAGGGGTCAGTAACAACATTAAGATGAAGTAGGAAAAGCTAACTATATTATAGTTTATTTATCTTGCTATTTCCATATCTGTCATAACCTGCGCAGCCACACTAATTCCCTGCACGTTGACCACTCTGCTGGTGCTGCCAAGCATCGGGATACAAATCTTGTGGACAAGTTGTGCCAGCCACTGCTAGAGGGATAGAGGTCCCAAATTGGAAGTATGCTGAGTTCCAATTCTCACATGACACACGTGACCTCTTTCCCTCCAGCACAAGGATGGGAAGGAGCCTGCTAGGTATCCAATTTTTGCTACATTAGCCCATTGTAGCATTATTTGACAAAAATTTAGCTAATATACATTATTTTTATCTATAAATAATAGCATCAATTGGGTATATATGTATGTAATATAGAATTCCAGATACATTCCAATATTTGTATTAGTGTGATAAACAGGGTTACCATATGTAGCAAGTCATGGCTCAATTGTACATTGCAGTATTATGTAATATAGGCCTGGGCCTGGGCCCTAACATCACTAATATAAAATATAAGGGAACTCACTTCAGCTGTTGCCAGATAGGCTAAAACAACTGAAATGCTATATATGAATGTTTATATAGTATAGAATGGATGAAGAGGCACTCATATCTCAATCCAAATACAGAAGTAAGGAGATTAGTGAGAAGAATGCATATATCACAAAAAACTCCAAATTAAGATATATCCATATATGTCCTATAGATCTGTGAAAAGTCCAGTGGAGCAATGTTATGTTGCTGGAACTGATATCATAGAATATATCTATATGTACTCAGCACCTTGGTTCAGATGGAGTGGTCATGTAGGATATCTCACTAGGTTATATCTACAGGTGGAAATAGATTACTACTGGAACTCTGTGCTCCTTGATCTCCCTAACTTTGAAGTCACATTGAGAGAATGTTTTAGTAGCTACTTAGCACACCCAGTGTCATATCCGTCCCAGCCCCTATCAACTCTGGCCTCCGAACCCCTACTCTGAACTCCATTCGTTCACCTCTGGACCTCTTCACTCAGACTTTGTCCCTTTCATATCGGACTCCATTCTCCTAGTATCGGACTTCCCTCGCTTTCCTTATTTAGCATTCCCCTTGTACCTTCGACCCTCCATTTCCTAGTTATGATCCTTAGTCTCACCCCTTAGACCCTTCACCACACCATATGCTCTCACTACATATGTTCCCCGTCTCCACATGCTTTCCTCTTACCTGATGTACCTTACCATACGCTCCTCCATTCCTTCATCTGAACTCCAGACTGGACTTCAGTATATAAGCTTCTTGTACTCCATTTCTGTATCTCAGTACGAATATCAAACTAGTCACCTCCTGTCTCTCATCCGACTCCCTTCTCCCCTATTCCCTACTCCCCTCCTACGAAATATGAGGACAGAACCTAGACAAGGGCATGACACATAAGTCCTGCGCCAATGTCCTCCTAGGTACCCCCTTGCCGCTCCGAACTCCGTTTGTCCCTTTATAAACTTTGTATACTAACCCTCAGACCTCCAATCAGACTTGAATCTGGAGGACTCGGACTTGACAGTATATTCATACTCCCTCTTGTCAAGGTTCACCCTCTCCGACAAATCCTATATCTGTGCGCACAAGACGAACCTCCCAGCATGAGCAGGTCCTGCAGACTGCCTTTGGCAGTTCTTGCAGGGTCCCTGGAGACTTTTGAAGTTTCTCCACATGCACCATGGTTACTGTGCCCTCCATCTCCAAGGAGCATAGCAGACAACCTCTGTCCCCACTTACACCTCTTCCACTTACCTTCAGTCCCAAGCTTTCCCCGATTGGTTCCCTAGAATGGGACAATGAGGAATCCATCCAAGTCTGACCTGGCACTCTGATGCCTTTGCACAGGGGGGGCAATGGGAACAACCCAGGCAGAAATGACTCCTCTAGTTCCTCTGATGCAGACTCCAGCTAGGGTTCCTCTGCTGGGCCCATCCCTAACAAAGATAACCCCAAAGACAAAGAACGCAACCAAGTCCCACTTGCCTATGAACCTTTCACTCAACTCACTAATGCCATCAAGGGGATGACCTGCCAAGCACTCTGATGACGAAAGACCAAAGGCTCTAAGCCCCAAGGTCCAGGAACCCGACCTGTTTGATAGGACAGACCCAGAGAAACTCCATCTGTTGGTTGTCTAGTGCAAACTCCACTTCCAAGCCAATCCCTGAACCTACTGCAAAAATCAGACCAAGGTCACCTTCACTCAGTCCTACCTCAAGGGGACCGCACTTGAGTACTTCAAGCCAGACCTTCTCAGACTTGAAGTGCTGGGCCTTTGACCCACGTGGATGGACAGCTGGCATACCTTTCTGTACGAGTTGCAGTCTAACTTCGGACCTCATGACCCTGTCATGGATGCCGAAGCTCAGCTTGAGTGCCTCCAGATGCATGACACCCAGCACATCTCCAAGTATATTGTCGAGTGGAACTGACTCGCTAGCCAGGTCTGAGACTGGGGCCAAGGAGCGCTCCGACAGAGCTTCTACTCCAGCCTCCTGTTAGAACCGGGGTCTCTGGGAGGTAACTCCGGGACTCTGGAGTTCGAGCAGGACTTGGCTTCACCGTATGTGGTGCGCCCTTGTCACAACTCCGGGTGGTGTCCTGTAATTTCGGAACGGTGGAAGAAGTCGGATTGGTTTTGTTGCAAGCAACGAGACCGAGGATGGTTCAGAGGAGAGTCTTGGAGACTCAAGGGGGTCAGAGTGAGCTTGGGAGACTGTCCAAGTCGATATTCAAACTAGTGTAT
>JBBPTJ010000773.1:0-10664 GCA_038094035.1 Pulveroboletus aff. ridleyi
TAAGTGAAATTCCCACACCTTCAGATACTACATCATATACACTACAAAAGTACCAAATATTGTACCTCACTATAGATATCAAAATAAGACTTGTGTAGGTACCAGTTTTGAGGATCAACTATATAACACACACTATTGATTTCACATAACAGTGATCAACAATCTTCCCAGGTTCATAGGTTCGAACCAGTTCTGAACTGGTTCTTCAAAAATCATCAGCTCCTGAACCTGAACCTGAACCTGATATATATTCTCTGAACCTGAACCTGAACTGAACTGAACTTCAGGTTCAGTTCAGCAGGTTCAGGTTCGAACCTAGGTTCAGGAACTGAACTTTGGCAACACTAAGAACACACGGTATACGAAAGCGAAGCGGTAGGATTAATTCTAGCTGCATGCCTCCTACTAAATGCCAGAGACATAGTCACCCCCATTAACATTTTCGTAGACAACCAAGCAGCCATAAAATCCGGTGACGTGCACACAACAAAACCCGGACATTACCTGATCGACCACTTCCACAGGATTATTCGCCTGGCAAGTAAAAAACACAGCCTACAAAGAGAGGACATCACAGTCAACTGGATAGCCGGTCACAAGGACGTCCCGGGCAACGAATTAGCGGACAAGGAAGCCAAAAAAGTGGCAACTGACCCAGACTCGACAAGCGCCACATCAAGGCTACCCCCCTTCCTCCGAAAACGGCGCCTACCACAAAGCATCTCTGCCCTCCGCCAACATCAACGACTAGTCAAACAAACCAGATGGAACCGCTTATGGGCTAAATCCCCATGCCACGGTTATCTCAACTCCATCGACCCGAAACTGCTAACAGGCTCCTTCCTATAGCTGACAGCAGCCCTCAAGCGAAGACAAACAGCACTCCTCATCTGGCTATGCACAAAACACTGCCCACTCAACTCCCACCTTAACAAAATACGCCACATAGAAAACCCAGACTGCCCGGGCTGCCCAGGTGTCAAAGAAGATGTAAAACACTTCCTCCTCCAATGCCCGCTATATCGACACCAAAGAGCGCATCTAGAACAAAACCTCCGCCAACGTGCAACAAACATTCCATTCCTCCTCACCAACCCCGAAGCGATAACATATCTCATGAAATACGTCAATGCTACCGGCCACTTCAAGAAACCACTCGGTGATGTATCGTTCCGCGCTCACTGACCACACACTCAAACAAACACACACAGAACGGAATACTCGAAGGATGACTCGCACATGTCAATAACACGCCAAACCACCCACCCACCTACCTAAGACCACACCTCAACCCGTCGTTTGGAGGAAAGGCACCGTCAGAGGGCCATAGGCAATAAGTCAGTGAGGAGCTGGGGGTAGAGACTCGTCAAACCTTCTTAATACGAACACACCGTCTACACACTTATACTTACACTGACGCTCTCTCCTCCCCCCCTCCAGTTCACCAACCATCGCTGCCCCCCTATTCCGACCAAACTCGATCGTCCTCAGACGATTCGGGTTCATACTACCCATAGCAAACGAAGTATGACCAACTCATCAGCACATATCAAAGGGATCGCTGATTCGAGGTCTGCGCATCTAAAACCGTCAGCAGGAACGACGGGACCAATGGGAGCCTTATGCCCACTATTGGGGCATTTGCGAGACAGGGATGTGACGGGGCTCGGGAGCCCCTTATCTACTTAGTTATGTTACATCCTACATAGGGTATCACACCCCAACCGGACGAAAATGGATAAAATAAAAAAAAAAAAAAAAATCAGGATGGGATGTAGGGAGTGTTATGCTTGATCCTGGAGGGTCTAGCATGAACTTGGTGAAGGTCCTAAGGGACAGAGACAAGGGGGTGTCTTGCAGAGGACAAAACCAAGGGTTCGTCCTGGTAATTCCATACAAGAGACTTCCCAGTGAAATGGGTAGGCCAAGGACAATCCCTTGTAATCAGGAGAGCTAAAGCGCTCACTCAAGTGTAGAGTGGAGACACACAAAGAGGGGAGTTTAGGATAGTATATGCCAAGTAGGTCTAAACTGAAGTACAGGGAAACTACTTGGGGTTTATATATAGGGACAAGGAGGAAGCTGAGTAATCATATAGAAAGAGAAAGAACATGAAAGAATAACAGCTGACTGATCATTGAGTCAGCGAGCCAATAGCAAAATGAGCTTGTCAAGTAAGCAAAGAATATTCTAGAAGAATCTGACATGTGATGGAAGGAACTACAAGCTTAGTGTAAAGAGGACTAAGCGAGAAGGGATAAGTTCAAGGAAAGAAAAAGAGTATAATGGTAAATCATAACAGGGAGAGCAAAAGTGCTCACTCAAGTGTAGAGTGGAAACACACGAAGAGGAGAGTTAGGATGTTATATACCAAGTAGGTCTAAGCTGGAGTACAGGGAAGCTACTTGGGGTTTATATATGAGGATGAAGGGAAGCTGAGTAATCGTATAGAAAGAGAGGGAACATAAAAGAACAATGGCTGACTGATTGTTGAGTTAGTGAGCCAATAGCTAAAGGAGCTTACCCAGTAAGCAAAGAACATTCTAGAAAACAGAGGAAGAATCGGTTACATGATGGAGGGAACTACAAGCTTAGTGTAAGGAAAACTAAGCGAGGAGAGATAAGTCTGACAGAAGAAAAAGAGCATAGTGATAAATCGTAACATGTCCAATGACATATCAGTACACATTTCTTATATCATTCCTTTACCCTATCTTCACTTCATTCTCATTCTATAACTTTGTGCTGTTTCCTCTCCCCCTTTACTATTCCCTTATGGAGATCGCTTGTTTCACTTCGGAGTTGATCAGACTTCATGCTCACATCTTCACCTACCTTATATACATATATATTCCCTTTCACTCCTGGGCTCTCCTCAGTCATTCCTGCTACTCCTTGGGCAGTGGCTGAGGTGAGTACCAGTCTTTGCTTTATCTTATCACTATTGCTAATTAGTGTAGTGGGCAATCACTGCCCTTTTACTTATATTTTTCACACCACTCACCTTCATCAGGAAAATAGAGTGCTCCTTATTTACACTTACTCGTACTTGTCATCCTTATCACACCAGAACTAAGGCTAAAAAGTGAGATAAGTAATTAAAGTGTGCACAAGTGCATGTTGCCGAGATTTTGCACAAGCCAGACAAGGGAAAACTTTCATTTAAGCACCAATTAGGGTAATAATCATAACAAGGGTGTTGAGATTGGAAAAAGCACAATAAGCACACCAAGGAAACAAATGACAACTTCTATCTACATGTGGGACCAGCAACCTAAAGGACATTGTGTGGCACAAGGTAATCTGTGATGGGATGATGATGGGAGGTCAATAAAATAAAACACGACCTACTGTGGGCATACCCAAAGGAGGAGGATTCATTGATGAAACTCTCCTAGATGGCAGGGGATGCTGTCAAACGGAAGGGCAAGACTCATAGCAAAAGCAACTTTCAAAGGGGGCTGGAGAGATGAGAGAGATCAGTATAATAAAATACAGCTTGTTGTGAACATACCCAAAGAGAGGATGTGAACGGAAGGACAAGATTCATAGCAAGAGCAATGTTTGAAGGGGGGTGCAGGCAGGGAGGCAGGTTTCACCCTGTAGTGAATGTACCCGAAGAGGGTATGCTGTTGAACGGAAGGACAAGATTCATAGCAGGAGCAATGTTTGAAGGGGGGTGCAGGGAGGGAGGGAGGTTTTGCTTTGAGGTACCATAGCAATGAAAGGGATGGGAGGCAGGGAATCAGGCCTAGCTTGCAAGTTCAAACGTATGGTGATCAACATACTTGTTGACATAGAAGGTACGGAACGAGTTGTAGCAATTATGAGACTTGACATCAGACGGGATGGCAGCAGCACCATATACAGGTATCAAATGTGCTGCACGATAAATAGATTCGATGTGAATGACCACACAATTGGGAGAATGGTTCAGGAGAATGCTGGGCCGAACCATCCACATGCCTGTCTTTTTGTCAGCAGAATCACTGAGTTTGTCAAACCATTGTATAACTGCGCATGGAAAGTATTTCCCATTCTGGTTTGTGAACGAGAAGAATGATAATACACGCACAATGTTGAAGGCATGCATTCCAGATACGTTGGGATTGGTAGTGATGAAAACACAGTCATGGCAAGCGCCTTCTTTTCTCCACAGAGGCATGGATCAAATAATTTCAGTTTGCATACCACCGATACCGCTAAGATCGCTTGGGGCATAGAATCTTGAACATGCTGAGTTGTACACAGCTATCCATCTGTCGAACTGTGGGCACTGAGAAAGTGGGATCTCAGAAGCATTGCATGGATCATTGGGGTAACATTGGTCAAACAAGAAACGGCATGTGAGTTCATACAAATTGGGAATATTGAGCTTGTCTGCAAGTGCAGGCAGTGTGCGAGCACGGCACCACTCTGAAAGGTTTTGTTAGCTATGACAGCACTAGCTGTTGTGTTTATTCCGCCTACTATAGTCAAACAGACTCGGACATTAGGACACGGACACAGTGCATTACATAATGATTACATAATGTGCCGGTAGATAAGATAGATTTCGCTGTGTCCCCACCTCAGTCAGAGACTCCGTCCTGTACTGAGGTAAGACTGGTCCATTCACACTTCATACTCGATACTCATTCCCCTGTAGTACACTTCTACAGGTGCAATATATAGTCAGAGACTCCGTCCTGTACTGAGTACACTTCTACACTAGCATAGTACGATTTAAAGTTAAACTAATGTGGAGATTGCGCCAGAGTCACTTGAACCAACAAATTCATGGTGCCATCGTCAGCCATGGCCTGATCATTATCACCTTGTGTACTTGCCCCTTGCTGTACCTGAGGAACATCTGATGCTGGATTGTCATGTGTGTCATGCTCAGGACCAGTATTCATGGATGACATTGATTGTGCTAGGCAAAGAACTTGAGTTTGCGCTACAAAAAAAAAGACCATTCTCAAAAAAAAAAACTGACCAACTGAACTGATGGCAACCGAAATACAGCTTTGATTGAGCATTTCTCGACTTTCAAAGTTGATGTGCAAAGCAGCGAGCTTGTCAAGACGCTGGTTGATCAGCAACATCTGACCGAGTGCCTCATATTTACTTGATCGTCGCCAGGGCTCTTTAACAGCTTTGATGTGTTTGCATTTGGTGAGGGAAGAGCATAGGCCATTGGGCACCCCCCAGAGGTGGATAAGAGCAGGATAATGTTTCATTGAATGTTGACGAGATAGCGAAAATGTGGTAACAATGGAAACATCACCAGAGATGAAAACTTGACAGAAATTGTAGAAATGGCAGATTGCCGCTTCAACCTCCTGAAGCGCTGTCTCAGTTATGACATGGCAACGAACAAGATAACAGAATTCTAGAAAGGCATGAAATGTGCACATGATGTCTGCAGGTACAAAACTCTCAATGGCAGCAATATAGACCTATGATATGAGTATGAGATGATGAACACAATAAGAATAGAACCGAGGCAGTACTCACTTTCATTAGGGCCTTTGAATCATCACCTGTCCATTGTTTAAATCCTTGCCCTTGGGGAAACCGCCGTAAACCAGTGAATGGTGTGACCACAGCAATATGACAATCAATCTCATCCAAGATGCCCTCAGCTACTCTTTTCAGGTGCTTCACAGTTATGTACATCGTTACCCAATCCACCAAGTGATCCTTGAAGCAACCCTTGATGAGTTGATGGAGGATGTCTGGGGCAATTAGTTGGTATATATCTGCTCAAGGGAAATCATTTGTGAAGGGCTTACATTATGGGTTAATATCAAATCAAATAATGTAGTTAGAAATGTACCACTAAATCTCCAACTACACCATACTCGTCCCACATAAAATCAGGTGTACTCTCTTGAAATAGCACTTCATTGAATGTGTGTGTTCAATCGAGTGCATCAGCATCCAAATTCTCACAGCGGGCTTGACATCTATCGACAAATGATAAGACAACTAATAAAGAAAAGAACAAAAGAAACCCACTATGCACACCAACCATGAACAATACAGGCCAAGAGGACTTGTTCCTCATAGTCCACAATATAAGGTCCAAGTCCATAGATAGTGCATTGGAAGTGGCCATCTGCATACCAAACAACCTCGGGCATTGTTATGGCAGGCTTGAGAGACTGAAGGATGGTTGCCAGGGAACTATGAAACAGCTGCCTATGGAAATTGTGGAATGCTGCATTTGATGAATGCTCTCTCTTGGCTAGATCAGAACAGTGGATTAGCAGGTAACATTAAGGGGAGAACGAAAAAACATACTTTTTGATATTGCCAGGAAGCCAATCAAGACAAGCGCATCCCAATGTGCTCATCATAGACTGTTGTGAACATTCCCAACAGACATATATAGCAGGTAATACTCATTGTTGCCTGTAGCAACTGAGACAGTTGTTTTATCACTACTCAAAATGATAGGGACAAACATGCTCCCAACCATGCTCTCATCTTCAGATATAATATTCTATCAGCATGACTTCATCAGTATGATCCAAATCAGTGTTAAAAACAAACAAACTGCCTGATTCCAAGCCCAGTCACTGGACATAAAGTTCTTATATTGCCAAGTTTGATCGTCAGTCGAATACTCTTGAAATGGATGAAGATCAACCTTACCTGCAAAACTAGGATTGGCAAGAATTTTGTGTGCAACAAGACGAGAGTCTCAAAACCAGACATCGTACTCTTGTGACATTCAAGATGGGGGGTTGATCTCTGGTATCTCACCAGTATAGCAAACAGAGAATGTTTGCCATCAGACATCCCTGACAGTTGTTGAGTCAATCATATTGAGCATATGGTGGTGATCAGTGAAGGGAGGACTTGCTCCATACGAATAGAGAGAGCTGGCCCAAAGATCCAAAAGGGTGTTGACTTTGGAGGCAGACATTTGACATTTTGTAAATAAAAATTGAGCAGTTTCAAACTGCAGCTGGCTACTATAAGGGAACCAGTTGGTTGGGTTGTTATCCTTCAATGGAGGTGGAGTTCTGGGCAGGAGAAAATTACCATCCTCATTGCATGGTTGACCTACATCCAATGGCTGTTTCAGCTGCATCAGACGTGGTACAAAAATTATGGTATGAACCAGTGAGCTTAGGATGATAGTACTGGTAGTACTTATTGCCTGGCCCAAAGTATTGTAAGTTGTCATCATCAAAACCATTGTTAGCCTCAGGAAGGGCTGGACTGTCATCACTAGGTGCAAGAGATGGACTAGAAGGTCGGAAGGGAGAATGGGATGGTGATAGAGTAAGAGAATGTGAATATTGTGAGCAAGGGGTTTGTGGAGGCAGCAGACATGACAGATTTGGATGAGCTAAGCGTAGATGTGTTGTACAACCGCCCAGAGTCTTGAAAAAGTGTTTGCAGCCAGGCTGACTGCAAGGAAACTGATGCGGTTTGTAGGCTGGGCTCAGGGAGGCAATTTGCATGCCATCAGGAGTGAATAGAATGGACAGTCGGGTGGGAGGAGGAAAGGGTGGCCAAGGACCAAAGACAACCAGAAGCAAAGGCTATGCAACTGAGGGCTGCGATTTGTATGCTGTTGGGGGTGAACAGAATGGAGACTTAGATGAGGCTTAAGTCAGGGATAAATGCAAGTGTAAATGCAAAACTTACAAATTGCAGGGAGCAAAGCGAAGAAATTTTTTATGCCCTCTGAGTGTTACCATCATCTTTTACCCTGCTAGCCATGGATTCAGCACCTCGTCATACATGGCCTGGAAATGCTAATAAGCATCCCGCTAACATCCTCTTTGAAACAGGTGTGATCCAGAAGAGACATATCAGGGAAGAAAAGGCAGCCCATGACAAGGATGCCATGGAGGCAAAGGCCGCATAACAGAGAGCTGCACAGCAAGGAGTCCAATGCCTCACATTGATGGAGATGGAGGTGGAGGCAAAAGCAAGTGAGGCAAAGACAAAGAAGGCAAAACCTCCACCTCGTCCTCGTCCTCAGGCCCCCGCCTCCAAGAGTAAGAGGCTGAATGGTGATAAGGGTGAGGGTGTTGAGTCTGTGGGAGACGGCTCTTATAGAGCAGATTTGGTGAGCAACATGCTGCTTTCATGAGGTAGCTTACCTTAAAGAGAACTAGACTGCGCCCAGCGCTGCTGTAGCAGCTGCCCAGCCAAGGTCACTGAAAGAGGCAATCAATGTGTGTAAAGATCAACTAGGTACATACTTGATTTGTGTGTTTGACAACAGCAGTCTTCTAATCAGTGATGTTATTTAGGTGCTGAGTAAGTGCTTTTACTCCACTCTCATCCCCAATGTTGGCACTTACTGAGTCAGTTCTGTTCTTTCTCAACCTCACTGTTGAACACAGATCCAAAAAAATATCATTTGACAGTCATGTCAGGAACTGGATAGTTGACGTAGCTAAGGAGAAAAAATACGAGGTAACCACAGGTGGCACTGATGCACCAGGCGACGACACTTTGCCAGTTCAATGCCCCAGTCACATATGCTCCAACCTCTCCTCTCCTCCAATTTCTGAGGATCAAGCTGATGAAATATTTGGTGATGAGGTAAATGAGATGGATGAGAAATTAGCATCCTTCAAACATGCCAAAACTCTCAGTATGGCAGTGGGCCAAATCATCTAAGAATGACATCATATCATACTAACTTCTGCTCTTTTGTTGCACTGGATCAGCCAGTGGTTGATATAGATAATATTCCCAGTGAAGATGAATCTCCCCAGGCCATTCAATTTGAGTCTGTCAAGGCCAAGCCAGCTGCCTAGTTCTCAGACAATATGGAAGATATTGAAGACAATTCCCCTGTTCAACTTGAGGCTATCAAGTCTAAGCCAGTGATTGAGTTCTTGGCTCTCAAGCATAAGTTGGAAGTGCAGGTTGTCCCTGAGAGTGAGCTGACAAGTTCTGCACGCATATAAGACAATGTACTGATAGCTGCACCCCTCTCATCAGTCATCTCTTCAGCTCCCAAACGCAAGCTTGCCCTGCCTCGTTTACCTAACAGTGAGCCAAGTTCATCACCTGGTGATGAGACCACATGCAATGACCCATGAGTAGAAGAAAATGTTGATGCTAACAAGCATCGAACTACATCATCAGTAAGTCAATGTGACTTTTGGTGCATGTTACTGACTATTAAACTGTTATGTAGACGTCTGTTGGTGTCAGGCCTCAATTGAAGGATTCCAACCCACCTCCATGCAAGAAGGTGAAATCCGACAAGGCTGTCTCAACCATATCATCCCTCACCAGCCCCATGAGTGGTGTGGGAGAATCCCAGGGCCATCACTCAGGCTGCGGTCCGGATGGTTACCTCATCAATGTGGTCAAGAAGCAATACAATAATAAGGACCTCCCTGTCCCAACTGACCACCGATGGTCCAGGGCCTTTATTTCCACTGCAACTTTGTGGTATAGTGTGCAAGCAAATGTGTGGAACATACCCAATGAATGGCTGGCAAGCACCTTACAACAAATTTTCAAGGTTGTCTACCCCAACATCAAATATTGTGTGACTCCCACAGGCTCAGTTTTCTCGGTGGTAAGTATTTGGCCATTAAAAACTGTTTCTAGCTTACTGGCCTTTATAGACCCATCAATGGCTTAGCGAGTGGCGGAGCGGCCTCGGCTCAACCGCTCTCACCATGATGATTGATTTTTTTTCAAAGATCAAGGATGACACACAGGTACCAAGCACTGATGTGGTGAAGCAGTTGCTAGATAATTACCACTTCTTGTGAGAAGAGTGGAGCCAGAAGGTCTATATCAGTCTTCCTTCATTATCCAGCTGATCGCATCCACTCATTTGGCTGACATCACATGGTATGTCAACATACCTGGATGGGATATGAAAGCTATGGCTGCCAATAAGGATGGTGGAGGTGTCATTGCTTTAGCAGCAGCTGTGGTATGTTTCACATTATCTTATTGTTTTAGTTCTCACTGTTCTAACATCAACCAGTTGGAGCATGCTGTCACCTTCATTGGAGAGGGAACGATCAGTGCCGAACAAGTTTTGCAAGAAATGGTGGCTAGTACAGACAAGAAAATGAAGATCAAGTTGCCAAAGGTTCTCAACAAGCAGACTGGTTGGGAGACATCGGCACCTTTTCAGTTCTCATCTGCCAACTGGAATTCTGACACAGAGGCATATAAGGAATCTATTAATAGCTGAGGACAAAAATTCATGAAAGAAATCTTTGCAGCTGTGTATGCCCACAAGCGTGCAAGGAACAGGAATGGTTCAAGTGCTGGTAAGGGGAACAGTGGTAACTCCAGTGGGACTGGCACACAAAATCCCTGTGCAATTCTTTGTAAGAATCCCTTTTAACTTGTCAATTGTACTAACCAGCTCTTTTAGGACTGTCTTTTCTTCTTCTGCCAGTGGTTCATTCTTACTGCCGTGCTCATCATTACAGTGGCTCAAAAAACTGTCCCAATGTTTGCATGTTTTTCACTAAATCCAATAAAACACAATAACCACTAAACCTTATGTAACATTGTGAGTGTATGAAATATAGTACCTACTCCCAGGCTCCTACACGCCCCTAGTGGTAAGTGCAAGGCCTCGCGAGGTATTTGAAACTCCGTAACTTTAAGAGTCCTTGCACTTACCACGGGGGCTGCAAGAAAACATTTGTAAACACGCACTGCCA
>JBBPTJ010000774.1:0-10647 GCA_038094035.1 Pulveroboletus aff. ridleyi
TTTGGATTTGCACGCCGAACAAGCTGCGGGTCTCGTCTCTCTCGAGCAACAATCCAGCGACGCATCCAGCACATCCCTTGGGGACTCGAACAATGTGCCGATCGAAATCAGATCTTTCAGGCCTCTTCATGTTGAGACAGAGAACGCGGCTTTGGATTCACAGGTCGAATGGGCTGTGACCCCCGTCTCTCTTGAGCAACCATCCGACGACGCATCCGGCGCATCCCCTGGGGACTCGAACAACGTGCCGATCGAAAACAGATCCATCAGGTCTTCCCATGTTGCGACGGAGAACGCGGGTTTGGATTCGCAGGCCGAACAGGCTGCGGGCCTCATCTCTCCCGAGCAACAATCCGATGACCCGCATGCTACTGGCATGCAGACAGAAGCTCTGGACCTCTCTCGCTTCATGCAGGACGTTGACCCGGACCTTATGGCGAAGTTTGGACGATTTCGGATTCTTGTGATCGGCAGAGCGAATGCTGGCAAGACGACCATCCTGCAAAGGATCTGCAACTCGACGGAGAATCCAGAGATCTACAATGATCAAGGAGAAAAGGTATGATTGAGTGAGCTGACATGTGGTGGCTTGTTGATGCGTGATCAGGTTGATTTTGTCATCGAGGGCATCAGGGAGGTGAGCTTGGAGCTTTATCGACTTGGTGTCTTTGCAAGTCATCTCATCTTTTGTAGTGTGGACTGCATGATATCCGACAAGAGATGGTCTTCAAAAGCAACCAGAAATTTGTCTTCCATGACTCTCCTGGTTTTGAGGCTGGCTGTGAGGCTGAGTTTGAGACAATGAAGAGCTTTATTACAGAGTGTACAACTACCACTATTCTGAGAAAGCAGATCCATGCAATATGGTGGGTGAGTATATTGAACTAGGTTCAGATGAGGTTAATGTAAGCAGGTACTGTATTTCTATGGATCAACACCATCGTCTTGTGACTGCTGCAGAGGAGAGATTCTTTAGTGAATGTGATACTGGAAATGGTGATGGACCATTTTCTATGATATTTTCTGAGCTCACCTGTTTGGATATATAGTGCCAGTTATGATGCTGTTTACCAAATGGGATGCACTTGTAGCACAGTCATTCCAGTTTGAAGACCTGGAATTCCCTTCAGAAGATCAACTAGCAAGACAAAGGAAGTATGCTGAAGAGACCTTTGACAGAAGAAATATATGGCAAGATCTTTGTGCTATGAAATTTCCTCCAAAGGCATTTGTAAAACTGGAAGGTTTATCTGGATATTCTCTACTCTATTGTGTTTTACTGATTATATTATCAGGCATGGACACATCTGACAGTGGATGTAAAATATTGTTGGAACAGACTGCAGCTGCACTGAATGATGGATCATTGCAAAAGTTGTTAATTACAGCACAGGAAAAGAACATTTGGCTATGTATTGAGTATGCAGTCAGACAGTAAGTAAAACAACAATCAGATATGTCAAATATGTATACTAATGTCATATAGTGTGTTGGTGCCCTTTGTTGATCATATAGAGTGGGCCAAAGACAATTATAGTCTGGTTGATGGATTGGCAAGTTGGTTTCCACACACACAGGTAGGATTCAAGCAATTAA
This sequence comes from Pulveroboletus aff. ridleyi, assembly GCA_038094035.1. NCBI lineage: Eukaryota > Fungi > Basidiomycota > Agaricomycetes > Boletales > Boletaceae > Pulveroboletus > Pulveroboletus aff. ridleyi. The sequence goes on from JBBPTJ010000774.1 coordinate 1,597, forward strand.
TATAATAAAATGGTTAAATGACATTGATGGATGGCCAGGTAATTTATTTTGACATAAAAATGAAAAAGGGCTAGCAGACTGATTTTTTATCCTGTTTATAAAGAAAGTATGTTATACATATATGTGACAACAAAGGCTAATGAACTCATATATTATATTTCATGATATGAATAGAATGTAAGTGATAAATCAAAACAAGAGAATTTAGTCTAGGCTCTCACTTGGTTTTATTAATAGCAGGTGAGTGAAATGAGAAATGACTAGGAAAAGTGGGATTAATGAATGTTTGGTGGGCATTTAAATTCAAAGGGTGTAAGTCATGTATTAAGAAGCATAGACATTGAATATGTATGTATTACTAATGCTATGTTTACCATTGCAGGCAGTAAGTGATCTGATCTACAATAACATGAGTGAATTTGGCTAACAGATATTTGTACATTTTCTAGGGAGTAAGTAATATAATCATGTCTAAAAACTAAAGGAAGGAATTTACCTGAAATTATTAGGAAGTGAGTGGAATATTAATTGATATATATATATTTCTCTCAAACACATTAGTTTGTAAGTGATAATATATATAATGTGAAACATAAAGTTGATTATAGGTCTGATATATGCATTTTATTACTAGCTAGTAAGTACACCAGTATAAACATTAAGGATATTGTGAATTATCATTCTTTCTGCCATTTTGCCATTAATAGGAAGTAAGTAGTTTAATGTGGATTTCAATAAAAATATTACTGATCATAATTTCTCCTGCCATTTTTCCATTGATAGTTTGTAAGTAATCTGGTGTAAATTTAAGTGGAAATGTCACTCATCATTGTTCTTCCTGCTGTTCTTCTATTGATAGGAAGTAAGTGGTCTGATTTGAATTTAAATGAAAATGCTGCTCATTATCATTTTTCATGCTATTGATAGCGAGTACATGGTCTGATATTGGTTTAAATGAGAATGCTACTCATTACCATTTTTCCTACTGTTTTTTTATTGATAGCTTGTAAGTGATCTGATGTGAATTCAAATGAAAATGGTGCTTATCACTATCTCTTCTGCTATTCTTCCATTAATAGTTTGTAAGTGGTCTAATGTGAGTTTAAATGAGAATATTACTTATCTACTGTTATTTCATTAATAGTTTGTAAGTGGTCTGATGTGGATTAAAATAAGAATGCTACTCATCACCATCTCTCCCACTGTTTTTCCATTGATAGCAAGTAAGTGATCTGATGTGAATTTAGATAAGAATAATACTCATCACTGTCTCTCCTGCTGTTTTTCCATTAATAGCGAGTAAGTAATCTGATATGGATTCAAATGAGAATGCTGCTCATTATTTTTTTTTTGGCTGATAGCGAGTAAGTGATCTAATGTGAATTTAAATGAAAATGCTGCTTATTACCATTTTTCTGCTGTTTTTTCATTGATAGAAAGTAAGTGATCTAATGTGAATTTAAATGAAAACACTACTTATCACTATTTATCCTGCTGTTTTTCCATTGATAGGAAGTAAGGTGTCTAGTGTGGATTGAAATGAAAATGCTACTTATCATTATCCCTTCTGCTGTTTTACCATTAATAGCAAGTAAGTTGTCTGATATGAATTTAAATGAGAGTGCTGCTTATCACTATTCCTCCTGCTGTTCCTTGAATTGATAGAAAGTAAGTGGTCTGATGTGAATTTGAATGAGAATGCTGCTCATTACCAACCTTTCTGCTATTCTTCAATTAATAGATTGTAAGTGACCTGATGAATATTTAAATGGAAATAGTGCTCATCACCATTTTTTCTGCTATTTTTCATTGATAGGAAGTAAGTGGTCTGATATAGATTTAGATGAGAATATTACTTATCACTATTTTTCCTGCTATTCTCCCATTTATAGGAAGTAAGTGATTTGATATGGATTAAAACTAGAATGCTACTCATTACCATTTTTCCTGCTATTCTTTCATTGATAGCAAGTAAGTCATCTGATATGGATTTAAATGAGAATGTTGCTTATCACTATTTTTCCTGCTATTCTTCTATTGATAGCAAGTAAGTTATCTGATGTGGATTTAAATGAGAATGTTGCTTATCACCATTTTTCCTGCTATGCTTTGATAGAAAGTAAGTGATCTGATATGGATTTAAATAAAAATACTACTTATCACTATTTTTCATTGATAGCTTGTAAGTGGTCTGATATGAATTTAAATAAGAATACTACTCATTACTATTTTTTCTGCTATTCTTCCATTGACAGCTTGTAAGTGGTCTGGTGTGAATTTAAATGAAAATATATTGCTCATCTGCTATTTTTCCATTGATAGAAAGTAAGTGGTCTGATGTGAATTTAAATGAGAATGCTGCTTATTTGCTATTCTTTTATTGATAGAAAGTAAGTGATCTGATATGAATTTAAATGAGAATACTGCTTATTTGCTATTTTTCCATTAATAGGAAGTAAGTGGTCTGATGTGAATTTAAATAAGAATGTTACTTACCTGCTATTTTTCCATGGATAGAAAGTAAGTGGTCTGATGTGGATTTAAATGACAATGTTGCTTATTTGCTATTCTTCCATTGATAGTTTGTAAGTGGTCTAATGTGAATTTAAGTAAGAATGTTACTCATTTGCTATTCTTCTATTGATAGGAAGTAAGTGATCTGATGTGAATTTAAATGAGAATGCCACTCATTTGCTATTCTTTCATTGATAGAAAGTATGTGATCTAATGTGAATTTAAATAAGAATGCTGCTTATTTGCTATTCTTCCATTGATAGGAAGTAAGTGGTCTGATGTGGATTTAAATAAGAATGCTGCTTATTTGCTATTCTTTCATTGATAGTTTGTAAGTGGTCTGATGTGAATTTAAATAAGAGTGCTGCTCATCACCATTTTTCCTGCTATTCCCCCATTAATAGCTTGTAAGTGATCTGCTGTGGATTTAAATGAGAATGCTATTTATTTGCTATTCTTCTATTGATAGAAAGTATGTGATCTGATGTGGATTTAAATGAGAACACTGCTCATTTGCTATTCTTCCATTTATAGAAAGTATGTGATCTGATATGGATTTAATGACAATACTGCTCATCTGCTATTCTTCCATTGATAGAAAGTAAGTGGTCTGATATGGATTTAAATAAGAATGCTGCTTATTTGCTATTCTTTCATTAATAGGAAGTAAGTGATCTGATATGAATTTAAATAAGAATGCTGCTCATCATCATTTTTTCTGCTATTCCCCCATTAATAGCTTGTAAGTGATCTGATGTGGATTTAAATAAGAATGCTGCTTAGCTATTTTTTCATTGATAGAAAGTAAGTGATCTGATATAGGTTTAAATAAGAATGTTGCTTATCTGCTATTCTTCCATTGATAGCTTGTAAGTGATGAGATGTGGATTTAAATGAGAATGTTGCTTATTTGCTATTCTTTCATTGATAGGAAGTAAGTGATCTGATGTGGATTTAAATGAAAATGCTGCTTATTTGCTATTCTTCCATTGATAGGAAGTGAGTGGTCTAATGTGGATTTAAATGCCAATGCTACTCATTTGCTATTTTTCCATTGATAGAAAGTAAGTGGTCTGATGTAGATTTAAATGGAAATGCTGCTTATCTGCTATTCTTCCATTGATAGCGAGTAAGTCATCTGATATGGATTTAAATGAGAATGTTGTTTATCACTATTTTTCCTGCTATTCTTCCATTGATAGCTTGTAAGTGATGAGATGTGGATTTAAATGAGAATACTGCTTATTTGCTATTCTTCCATTGATAGAAAGTAAGTGGTCTGATATGAATTTAAATGAGAATGCTGCTTATTTGCTATTCTTCCATTGATAGAAAGTATGTGATCTGATGTGGATTTAAATGAAAATGCTACTTATTTGCTATTCTTCCATTGATAGGAAGTAAGTGGTCTGATATGGATTTAAATGAGAATGCTGCTTATTTGCTATTCTTGCATTGATAGGAAGTAAGTGGTCTAATGTGGATTTAAATAAGAATGCTGCTTATTTGCTATTTTTCCATTGATAGAAAGTAAGTGGTCTGATATAGATTTAAATAAGAATGCTGCTTATTTGCTATTCTTCCATTAATAGGAAGTAAGTGGTTTGATGTGGATTTAAATGAGAATGCTGCTCATTTGCTATTCTTTCATTGATAGTTTGTAAGTGGTCTAATGTGAATTTCAATAAGAATGCTACTTATCACCATTTTTCCTGCTATTTCTCCACTAATAGCTTGTAAGTGATCTGATGTGAATTTAAATGAGAATGCTGCTCATTTGCTATTCTTCCATTGATAGGAAGTATGTGATCTGATGTGGATTTAAATAAGAATGCTGCTTATTTGCTATTCTTCCATTGATAGAAAGTGGGTGGTCTAATGTGTATTTAAATAAAAATGCTGCTTATCTGCTATTCTTTCATTGATAGAAAGTAAGTGGCCTAATATAGATTTAAATAAGAATGCTACTTATCTGCTATTCTGTCATTGATAGCGAGTAAGTAATCTGATATAGATTTAAATGAGAATGCTACTTATCATTATTTTTCTTGCTATTCTTCTATTGATAGCGAGTAAGAAATCTAATACAAATTTAAATAAGAATATTTTTCATTATAATTTTTTCTGCTTTTTTCTTCTATTAATAGCAAGTAAGTGATCTGATATGAATTCAAATGAGAATGCTGCTCATCTGTTATTCTTCTATTGATAGGAAGTAAGTAGTCTAATGTGAATTTAAATGAGAATGCTGTTCACCACTATTTTTTCTGCTATTCTTTCATTGATAGCGAGTAAGTGATATAATATGGATTTAAATGAGAATGCTGCTTATAATGATTTTTTCTTTCATTGATAGAAAGTAAATGATCTGATATGAATTTAAATGAGAATGTTGCTTATCACTATCTCTTCTGCTATTTTTCTATTAATAGGAAGTAAGTGATCTGATATAAATTCAAATAAGAATGTTGCTTATCACTGTTTTTCCTGCTATTTTTCCATTGATAGGAAGTAAGTGTTCTAATATGAATTCAAATGAAAACACTAGTCATCACTATTTCTTCTGCTGTTTTTCTATTAATAGCGAGTAAGCAGTCTAATGTGGATTAAAATGAGAATACTACTTATTATCATTTTTCCTGCTATTTTTTCATTGATAGCTTGTAAGTGATTTGATATGGATTTAAATGAAAATGCTACTTATTACTATTTCTCCTGCTATTTTTCTATTAATAGCAAGTAAGTGGTATAATATGGATTTAAATACGAATGTTGCTTATCACCATTTTTTCTGCTATTCTTTCATTGATAGGAAGTAAGTGGTCTGATATAAATCTAAATAAGAATATTGCTCATTATTATCCCTTTTGCTATTTCTCCATTGATAGGAAGTAAGTGATCTGGTGTAAATTCAAATGGGAATACTGCTTATTAGCATTTTTTCTACTATTTCCCTAATGATAGCTTGTAAGTGATCTGATATGAATTTAAATGAGAATGCTACTCATTACCATTTTTCCTGCTATTCTTCTATTGATAGCTTGTAAGTGATCTGATATATATTTAAATGAGAATAGTGCTCATTATCATTTTTTTCATTAATAGTTTGTAAGTGATCTAATATGGATTCAGATGTGAATGCTACTTATCACTATTTTTCCTGCTATTTTTCCATTAATAGGAAGTAAGTGATCTAATGTGAATTTAAATGAGAATATTGCTTATTACATATTTTTCTGCTGTTTTTCTGTTAATAGCAAGTAAGTAATCTGATATAGAATTAAATGAAAATGCTGCTCATTACTATTTTTTCTGCTGTTTTTGTATTAATAGTATGTAAGTGATCTGATATGAATTTAAATGAAAATACTACTTATTATTATTTTTTCTGCTATTTTTCCATTAATAGGAAGTAAGTGATCTAATGTGAATTTGAATTTGAATGTTACTTATCACTATTTTTTCTACTGTTTTTCTATTAATAGGAAGTAAGTGATCTGCTATAAATTTGAAATAAAAATGTTATTTATCCTAATTACTTTTACTATCATTGATAGACAGTCAGTGATATATTATCAATTTAAAATGTGAATTTTGCTTATTAAAATTAATTCTTCAATGATTCTATTTATAGAAAGTAAGTCATGTAATATTGTGAATATAATTACTACTTATTAAATCTGAATATCATTCACTAGTTTGTAAGTAACTTTGTATATGTGATAACTTTTTATTCATATTTTTCATTAATAGCTTGTATGTAATTTTACAATAATATCTAATTAATTGTTGATAATATTTTCTTTTAGAAGGTAAAAGTCTAATATTTATCAATAATATATAATTATAATCTGTGTATAATCACTTTGGATAAAATAGCATGTAAGTAATATGATTTATAATATATGCATATATTTTACTAATTAATTATGTTAAACTCTGCTATTATTCTATTATTTTGATATACCATTTTTAGTTAGTAAGTACTATATCATTTTCATACTTATAATATAAATTATATATTAACAAATTGATATTTATATAGGATGTTAGTTTATTTTTTTATAACTTGTATTATATTTGTTAATTAATATTTAGAAGGTAGAATTTATATTCATGCTTTTTTTCAAATCTTGTTATTAAATATTATTTTGATAGATGGTTAGTGTTTATTTCAAACTTGATATATAATATTCTAATATTATCTAGATTGTTTCTATATCTCAATTTTTTCCAGGAAGTTTACTATTTATTTAACTATATATTTGCTGATATATATCTTTTAGAGCTTTTCAGAAACAATGGATCTAACACCTATTGTGTGTATATTTATTAATATATATATTCATTCATTGATTATATATTCTAGGCTAAAAAAATAACTAGCACACAAGATGTTCTTAAACAGGGCATTGGTAAATTAATTAACTCAGAATTTTCATCAATTATATATTTTCCCAATAGGTCTTATACTACTTTTTCAATATTCCTTTGCTCTTTTTCAAAAAGGATCCCAAGATTCTTTTACTTTAGCCATGAAAAAATATATACAAAAGGAAATATCTTCTAATATATCTAAAGAGATATACAAGCTTTTATCTGAATATTCTACTACTTATGATACAAAGAAAAAAGAAATACTCATTGTAAATATTATAAAACAGCATCTTTTATAATAGATGCTTTTCACATTCTCACTTTATCTTATAGTATAGATCAAATATCTTGACTTGTAAAATTTGTCATTTTTTTACAATATAAAATAGGATATTCCTAAGTTCTGAGTAATAGAATATCACTGATTTCAGAAGATATTTATCTGGTCATTTTGGGTATAAGTAACAAAATGAAAACTGCAAGATGTCCTAAACAATGATCAGAGACAATAGAGGACATATGTATATAGGATCATCCCAAACTACTTTTCATAGTGATCCATGATATGGTTCTTGAGATAAAATCAAACAAGGTGCATTTTTGGCCATGTGTCACATGACCATAAAGATAAGCTCTGGGAGACTTTTAAATGTTTTAAGTCACTTTAGAGGCCTTTGAAGCCCCCTGGAAAAATGCCAAAATGGTCCTGGGAAGATATCCTCCTAAGATATATCCTATATGAGGAGGAGAACACATATTTTTGCAGTGTGATTTTTGTGGGCTTAGCCAATGTTACCATTGTCTTTGCAAGGCCAAACAATGGTAGGGACAGTCTCTTTGATGTCCATAGCAAGTCTCCTTGAGGCTACAAAAATTAATCTTTCTATAGGGATAAGAAAAATGATGTTCATAGCATGTGAAATAACATTATAGTGCCATTTAAAAATACTGTAGCACCTTCCTAGAGCTATGTAGAGCCTAGGAAAAATAGCAGAATAGCTCCCAGGTGATGTGGTTGTGTGATATGGTTGAGAAAAAGGGGAAAGGGGTGCAGGTCATGCCATGTACTAATGTGGTTTTAGGGGCCTTAGTGAATGTTACAATCATCTGTCATAAAATAGTATGAACAGCCTCTTTGATGTTCATAGCAAGTCTCCTTGAGGCTACAAAAATCAATCTTTTCATGCTTGTATAAATCCCTACACTTTTGCTACACTTTTTCTGCACACTTTCACTACACTTTTGACTGAACTTTCCTACACTTTTGCCTACACTTTTGCCTAACCATCCCCCTTTTTCCCACCCCTTTCCATTTCAGTTTCCCAGTTTTATTTATTCTTTTGGTTCCATTTCCTTGGGTTCAGTTCAGATCTGGTTACTTCATTTTTCAATTCCAGAGGAAAGAGAGAGGGAAGGAGATTCCTGGAGTGGTTCAATCAAATTCATAGTTGTCATCCTTTCCCTAATACATTTTCATTGTGACAATTGCACTCTTATTTTTGAGAATAGAAAATTATACTTTACTCATAGAGAAAAATGTGTTTTCACCACTTTCCTTACTAACACTCACACTGGCCAGGTTATCACTCTTCATAGGAACAGCCAAGGTGTTTTTTTTATGTTACTGCTCAGACAGCAGGTGTTCACAACCCAATGGTTTTCTCACTATGGATAGCTTACACAAGCATATGTGTAAACTCAAGTCTTGATGGCTTGGTCCCAATCAGAAGTGAGAACAGCAGCAGATTAGAATGATTTCTTTTCTCTCTTGAATTTTTTTTTCTTCCCTTTCTTCCCCCCCTAGCTTCCTAAAAAGGGCCCCTATAATGTTGATGGTTCTCCCTATGTCAATACAACTACCCCTGTTGCCATAAACAACCAGAATCTGACAATGGCATCCCTTTCTGCTTGGTTCTCTGCTAGCTTGTTAGGCAACATTACTATGAAATCACCTATGCTAGTAAATCCCAAAATGGATTCTCTAACAGATCTTTCTGCTACTGCTATGTTGATAGCAATATCTACTTTCAGGATCAAAAAACATTATACAGGCTCTGACTCTGAGACTTACCATAATCATAACTGCAAAGAGGCCACAGTCTCCCATATGTGATCATCAGACCAGGTAGTGGAGGAGGAAGTGGAAGTGGAAGTGGAAGT
>JBBPTJ010000775.1:0-10646 GCA_038094035.1 Pulveroboletus aff. ridleyi
GGGTAGGAGTTAGGGCTAGTTATGACCCTGCAAGGGTCAGAGCTAATACATTTTGGTTCTCTTGCAAATATCAAGTCTATCCAAAATGGCCAAATATTGGGACACTTATTTGAGCCACTGTAGCTACAACTAACCTCAGTGAGCAAGAGTGAGAAGAACACAATTCAGGTGACTATGCATTATGAAAATGAATAACCTGGCCAAGGACAAGGACCCAGAACAATGACAATGATGACTTGAATGATGAAAATGACAACTCCAATGACAAAGGGGACAATTTCCAATAAAGATAGTGACCAACCAGGTGTAAGATTGATGAGATTCAAGTTCCCAATACAGAACTTTTATAGTCTGGGCATTCCTGGGACTTTGTATCTACAACAATGGCCAAGGCCCTATGAAGGGACACTTGACCCTGGGTATTGAAATGTGAAGTAAAACTAAATATTGTAGTCCAAGACTCAAACAAGAGATAATGGGTGGCAGGACTGTCCATCAATAAGTAAAAACTGATAATTCAACAAATGGAACCAGACTGGATACAATGGATCTGCTGCAACCTGGGACTGGATATGTGGACAGATGAGCAGATAAATGAGAGATAGAACAAACTGACCTTGAGATGATATGGATGGACTTGAGAAATGACTGGGGATCTTGCAGGATGCTCAAATAGGCTGAAAATAGTGGTATGCAACCATAGGAGGCTGCCAGCTCCTACAGTGTCCTTACTATTCTGTCTTTCCTGAAGGAGGTTGCCAGACTCCTTTCTTTGTTAAGGTTTGTGTGCTGACCCCCACCATTATTGTTTCCAATTGTCCTGAAGTTGTGGATGGACTTGGTTCCAAGTCCATTGTAATTGTCTTTTCTGAAGGTTCCAAGCTAGAACTAGCACTTCCTATTGCACCTGTATCAAGAATCATAGACTGTGACTAATAAGACTTGAATTTCACTATGATGTTTCAGGGGAATACTACAGATGTCCTTGATACTATCAGCTTGTTCTCCAGTGAGTGATGCAGTTATGGGAAGGGGCTGGGTTCTTGTCAACATCTAACAGAGTGTTCTCATGAACATTAGCAGTGGATAAGACTGGTAATCAGTGGTCAATTTTTAACCTATCTGATAGCTTAAACTATATGTTGGTTAGAATGATTGAGGACTCACAGGAGATTCTTCATGCAAATGACTAGCCTCATCTTTCCTTTAGCTTCATATGATATAAAATTGTTAGTATCCAATGGGGATGTTGACACTGCAGATGTGTTCAACTCATCTGACAATGAAGCAACAGACCTTGTACTTGTCCTGATGTATGGTGAGGTCTTGTTGATGAACATGGCTGCCATCCTCATTCATACATCTGATTGAGTGATATTCATTAGAATGACAGCATTTATTGCAAGATAAAAGCACCTGCAAGGGCAGAGAAAAATTTGCAGACAACTGTCTATCAGGCTCATTAGCATCATCAATATTCAAGGGCCTATAGACACCTTTGCAATATTGACAACAAATGTCATGGTGCAAGCTTAGCTGTGAGTTATGAAATGAAATATATGAGCTTGTGCAATCAAGAATGGTATGATGGTGGAGACATAATAGTGTTCAAGGTCCACATGAACTTGAGACATCCATGAGTCCACCCCATAATAAAGTAGATACATAACATAGAACCTTGCACAGTGCTTGAACACTGAAGTGTGGGCATACGCAATGGATTTGACAAAAGAGAGCAAGGGTGTGAATAGAAATGGTGACATTGGAACACACTAGTGCACAGCTGAGATACCTATATGAGATTAGGTTCTCGTTAGGAATAGATGATGCAGACAAGCAATCAAAGTCACCTTATGCCTAGCTAATAGACCAATTAAACAGTGCAATGTAATCATGGACTCAATAGCATACCAAATAAATCAATGAGCTTAACATCCCTAATAGTACCTAAAAGACTCTCAGTAGGGTCTGGAACTCCTGTGCCAGGGTTGAAGGGTGGGATACCATTTCCAGAATCCTGAGCATGATATTTGAGGTATGTATCAATGAGATGAGGTAATTGTGCTTCCCACTGACTAGTCTGGACCTCAACACAATTATGATGGTTGTGGGAATCCAAAGATTGCCTGAATCCATTTTATGAATGAAGCACAACACATATATATATAGGAAAAAAAACATACCATCCAGCAACATAATTTGAAAGTCCAGAGAAGCAGTTATCATCATCACTCTCATATTCTGGGTCAGGACAGTTGTATCACATAGGTTCATCATAGGGTACATCCATCCCTTGATTCTCAAATATGCAATCAACAAGTTCTTGATCCTCAGGAGCCAGTGCTTGAATAAAGGCTTTAGTATGAAGGCAAATATAAATAGTGATATTACCTTGCACCTCCAAAGAGTGCTGTTCAGCAACCCTCCTAAGTTGTTTCCCAAGGTGCAATGTTGTTGTCAATTGAGTGCCTCCTCTGAATGAATGAAGTGAAACAGCCTTTGATAGACTCTTGAATCTCTTGGCAGGCATTGTGGCAATGAGCCAGATATGCAGTAGAGGGTTGAGTTTGATTGAGAGCACAGACAGTGATACAGAGGAAGGTCTAAAACAACTGCCCAACAGCAGGGATGGTGGAGAGGAAAAGGAAAGGTCATGGGAAGGAAGGTGGAACAAGCAAGCGATAACATTGAGGGTACATTGGAGATCATAGGTGCTACTAAGACCTACATGGGTGAAAAAAACTTTGAGATGTCATTGGGGGCCTGATAATAGCAGGATAGCTGGGTGCTAAGAACCAATAGCAGTGGTGGTGACAAGAAAAGAAGTGGAGCATGGGAACAAACCAGGGGAGAGTGACCTGTATTCAGTGACTGATAGTGGTAAGAAAGGTAGGCACTGGCACTGACAACAACAAGAGGTGGGATATGAAGGGGAGCAGTGGCACATACACATACCTAGTTGAAGATCTGTGCTATCAGGGACATGGCATACTTAATCAGACCATGCTTGGCCACCAATGACAATGACAACAGGAAGAGTAGGTGCTAGCATCAACAACAGTGACAATGAGAGGGAGAGGAGAAGTGAGAGCATGAGAAGAAGGGAATGACTACAGTATATACCTGTATGGGGTGCATGCACAGGCCATGCTTGGCCACTGAGGACAACAACAGGAAGGGTGGGCAGCTAGCACTGACAGCAATGACAAACAAGAGGGAGCAGTGAGGGCATGAGGAGGAAATGGCTACAGTATGCACCCAGCTGAGGATCTGCCATGTGGGGCACATGGGCCATGCTTAATCAAGCAATGATCAGCCACTGACAATGACAGCAGGAAGGGTGGGTGCTGGCACCAATGGCAGTAACAATGAGAGGGGAGGAAGTAAGGAGCATGGGAAGAACTAATGAGGGAACTACTGTAGTAGTGTAGCTAGCCAACAATCTGCCATATGGGATGCACAGGCCATGCTTAGTCAGGCCATGGTCAGCCACTAATGATGGCAGGAAGGGCAGGCACTAGCACTAATGGCAGCGACAACAAGAGAGGAGAAAGTAAGGGGCATGAAAAGGACTAACAAGGGAACTGCCATAGTAGTGTAGCTAGCTGATGATCTGCCATATGGGATGCACAGGCCATGCTTAGTCAGGCTATTGCTGCTCACAGCCTTGAATGGTAATAGGTAATTATATGGGATATTTAGGACATTAGGTATTGCTGGTGGGAGGAAAAGTGAATAAACAAGCCTAATTATGAATAATGCTACCTTGTCACATTGTGCCTAGTTAGGCTTACCAATCAGGAAGTATAGGTGAGGCCTAGACCATGATGTCACACCTCATGGCCAACATGCCCTTTTAATCTCCACTACTGCTGCTTCTATATCACAGAATTCTCTCACAAGCATGTACAGTAGTCTCACCTTGTATAGTAGTTTCTCCCATGGGCCCTATGGTCCATGCACATCATTCTATAGTATATAAAACCAGGTGTCTCAGCTGGTATTCCCAGCTTCAACCACCTATTATCCTCAGGTACATATATATGGATGCAAAACATAAATGTTAGTCAGAGTCCAGAGGACAGATGCTAAGTATACCAGAGCTGTGCTCCTAAGCAGAGCACAGGAATAGAGGATAACTGGGGGTGGGGCTAGCAGCTATGTATTGTAAGTGAAGAATGAAACATAACATAGAAAACAAGGAGCACTAAATACAGAGTATCTGAAGTGCCAGGGAAGTAAACTCATCGAGAATGCACTGGAGATTGCAGGAAGAGAGTCCAGAGTTGGATCCAGAGTTGGGTCCAGAGTTCCAGATCGATGGATACTTCTAGGCCTGAACTCATGAAGGCCATTAGTATAGAGGGGATTTAAAATGGAAAAGCAAAGTCTGGGCAGAGCTTGAATGACTTTATAAGACCTGCACATCCACCAATCTGCAGCTTAGAAACTACCACCATGTCCAAGGAGTACTCCAATATCCAGAGCTGGACGGACAAACAACTCATTGAGGTCATTGGAGACGGAGATGACCTGATGGTCACCAAGTTCACCAAGCAGTGCTGCTGGATGCAGGAGAAGAGGCTGGCCAAGGAATGCCTTCACCAGGAGGCCAAGAAAGAGGAGTGCTGGGAGCATGAGGAGGAGGTGCAGTAGGCTGCAGAGGCAAAGCGCCAGGAGGAAGAGGAGGCACACAGACAGGTGAGTGTCCAATGACCAGAAGGCAAATAACTGATTCCAAGGCAGGCTCAGGATATCCAGTCCACTCAGGGCCCTGGGAAGGGAAAGGACTGTGCATGCTCGCAATATGCAATGCGCGACACATGGTCTTGAGTGCATACCTGGGCTTGGTAAGGCAATCTCATGCTCAGAGTGTTGGGCTATGTGGGCTCACTGTGACCAGGGCAGAGATGGGAGGCCAGAGCACTAGAGAAAGCGTGTAGAGAGCAAGGCAGAGTTGCCTCATAAGAAAGTGCATACAGAGGTGCCAGAGGTGAGGACCTTGAAGGAGTTAGAGGCAAGCGAGTGGAGTGTGAAGGTGGAGAAGATGGGGAGGGAGCTTGGGGGACAGATGCATCACATCATTCACTGCCTTGACCAGCAGAATTACCTGCTAGAGAAACTGGTGGAATTGAAGGTGTAGAAGATGTATGGAGGGGGTTCAGAGGTGAAGTTGGAGGTGGGGTCCGGGAATATGGAATAGGCAGGGGCAGAGTTGGAGGAGTTGGCAGCAGAAGTGAAGGAGGCAGAGAAGCATGGGGACAAAGTGAAGATGGGGTCAGAAGTAGAGGCAGAGGTGTAGACAGATACCTGGAATAGGATGAGAGGTTTTTGTCAAGCTGCATGAGGTCTGGGCTTGTCCAGATACCAGAGATGAAACCCAGTGAAAAGTGGTTATTCTCAATTCTGTTTATTTGTGTTTACACATGCCCAGTCATAAACCCAACAAAACATCTATGACCCAATGTGACTGATTGTGTAATGATATGATTTTGACAACACTTGCACTGATTCACTGTCAGCACAATCACATCCTCTCAACAGTGTGTCTCCTTAGTAGTAAAGTGCTTCCTGTTGTGTGCAACATTGTCTGACATGGAATTCACAGTGTTGGCACATGCACTTGCACAAAATGCTCACAATAGTGTTCCTGGCATGTGATAGGAGATGGATATGGTACTTAGCATTGCTCTCTCTCTCTCTCTCTCTTTCTCTCCATCCACCATGTACTGATCCCCTCGTCCCCTCTCAACTTGACCATGACATGCTTGGACATGGCCTACTTCTTTCTCTGTTTGCCCACCTCTCTGCTCAACCTGTTAGATCTTGACAAGCCTTGCACCTGCACTGACATTGCACTGCAAATGTCTGGTGAGTACATTAACATTGCACTTGGTCCTGACATGATGACATGTTCTTCCCATTGAGCTGTTCACAAAATTGCATTTTGATATGTACTGACATTGTTGTGTTGTTCTAGTTGGCCTGGGGTGATCTGCCTTTAGCTCAGCAATCATCCTACCATGCACTCTGTTATCCTACCCTTGCATGGATGTCACATTCTACCCCTCCAGGTACATGAATATTCTGCACTCTGCTGCATTCAACACTATCTTCTCCCTAGCGGCAAGCAATGACACACTAGCGTAAATAGCTCCCTTGATGCTGATGACGAAGGGCCCAGTATAATTCCTATATAAAGAATATAATATATCAGTGTGGTTATTCACAGTCTCACAAAACTTACCAGCCAATGAAGAGACCCACTAGAGTACCACGGGTGATCACATAAAAAGAACCGTCACAGCAGTGCTCAGATGGGATGACCACTGTCACATCCCTATACTTCACAGCTTCGTGGTTGGGGGGAGGTTTCTTGTTGTTAGGGATCTCCACACCAACACATGGGTAACCTGGTAAGGGGGGACAAACATACGGGGGACATGGTATACCAGCTACATGGAAATGAATCAGATGATTACCATACTATGAAATGTCACCTACATTCACATGCAATCCTATTGAGATAAACCTCATGCTCCCCCAAAAGATAATACACATGGCCATACAGCATATCACTGAGCTGCTTCGCATCATCGAACGATATGTTCAATTTCTTTAGGGCGTCAGTCCAGTCTGTGTGATGTTATCGGACGAGGTGGGGCAAATGCAGAGATACACACGGAGTATCTCTGCAAGGGACAGTCCAGGTGGGGAGCATTCTTGCTCAGGAGATTCATCATCATGTGGGCATTCAGGTGTGGAGGTGGCTGCAGGGGCTGCCTTGTTATTGCATAGGAATGTGGGCATGGGGCCAGAAAATTTCAACACCAACATGATAGTAGGAGCGAAGGAGACCAGAGAGACATTCGGTGTGACCATGAAGTCCAACAGAGGATGGCTGATCAGTTCAGGAAGCATACTATTCTGATGGTTTCAACAGAGTGGTGCTTTGCCAATGCCACAACCCTACTAATTCAGAAAATCAACTGAGGGTTGTCGAGAATTACCAAGGCCTACCAGTTACTGCGTGTCCCAGCCACTATTGATTTTGTGAAATAGCATGTTAAGTAATGGCTGAGCCCGGACATGTCACAGTTCCTACATCTGTTCTCTCTATATACAGGGAGAGATGGAGTGTGCATAGTAAACGAACATCTAAATAAGAAGTACTTACATTGTCCACTATTCACAGACATAGCTTGACACTTTTCAAATGTCTGCATCAGATAACAGACTAGGCTTCATGTAGATCAACAGTAGAAACTTAACTTGGTCAAAATCCATGATGGGATGGTAATGTGGCAGGGTATTGGCGCTGAGGCCACATCAGTCTTGTGTGCATAGCATCTGCTTGGCTTTCCTCTCCTGCTAAGAAGAATATCTCTTGCTTCGTGTGCATTTAGTGTTCGAACCAAAGGCAAAACATTCAGTGGCACTATAACAAATAAATGTGAGCTACAATATACAGCAGCAGCAGGCATTATGATGACTATCCTGTTTTGTAGATGTCTCCATACTCTTGGGCGACACTGGAGCAGGAAGCGTTCCTATCTACACTCCATGAAAAATACATATAGTGTCAGGGTAAAAGAGATTACAGTACCTTTTGGGAGCCCTTCTTTTGAGCAGTGGTTCGCCCAGTTTCCAGAAAGAGCAGTCATCCTGCCCGATGTGCCACAGGATGCTGAGCTTTCTGAGGCCCAAAAAATTGTCATTGCAAATGCTGTGGAGATGCATAAGGAGGTACGTACTGCATTCTGGTTGGTGTAGTGAGGCTGATAGTCACTGTAGCAACTGTGCAACAAGCTGCGCAACACCTGGAGGGCAAAGAAAAAAGGATGAGCAGCAAACAGCATGGACACCAAAGTAGTCTCAAACCTCATTACGGACTTGATGCAGTCGAAGAAGGGTCGCAGCCGAAAGCCCCAGAAGATTGAGACTTACTTGAAGCTCTACTATGAGGAGAAGATTCATCCATCTTTGGAGTTGGCTCACGATGTGACAATAGTGGATGCAATGGTTGCAGCATCTTCTGATGATCCCAAACCCCCCAAGCTCACTACAATCATGAGCAAGGCACGCAAGATGTTCCAAAAGGAGTCTCCTGAAGTGAAAGCCCTAGTGGATAAGCAATGGAGCAAGATGGTGGCCAAGAAGGAACAGGACCTACAGGTACAGAAAGGAAACGCACCAAGAGACAAACAGTTGTGAGTCTTGCAATGGTGAGGAGAGTCAGTGGTCTTACTGTAATGGCAGTTATATTGACAGACTTGCACCGATGTTAGGGCATTTCTTGAATGCCTTGCATGAGGCCACAGGCTGGTCATTTACAGTCTTGATGGGCAGGCCAACAGCAGAGACTACCATAGAAGTTAGCAGCGTTCACCTTGGGGTAACAGAGATTGGAAATACCTTCAACCAGGCATATCCTGAATTTGCCAATGGTATCATGAGGCCATATAAAGAGTTCCTAGGCCATGTTAGTCATAAGTCATCTTGGGATCAGGGTTAAGAAGGTTTTGACTTGGAAAACTTAGCTGTGATGAAGACTGCTGGCAAGAAGGCATGTAGTGTAGACCTGACATCAAGTGAACCAGCTTCTGCACAAGCAGTGGAGCCTATCAACAGTAGTGCAGGTGAGATGGGAGTAGCTGAAACAACTATTCCAGGTACCAGTACGTTGTCTGCACTACCACAATCAGCATGTGCCAACAGTGTCAACATCTCCTCTAATGCAGCAGTTCCTTCCATGGCACCGTCTCTCGTAGATGCCCCTCTTCAGCTTGCTAGCCCTTCTAAGCTGTTATCGTGGCCAGATTTCCTGCTTGCTCCCCCAATCCAGACCAGGGGCATCCTGGACAACTTTTCCTACAACTTTGGAAGCGAAACAACCATTGATAGTCTCAACAGATTCTTAGAAAAGTATGGCGAGCCCCCCCTTGTGTCCACAAACAGAACTGCATTACCACCTTCTGTGCTACTGCAGCTGAACGGCGCCATGCAGACCTTGCAAAGCACCACCCTGCTGGTTAGTGCACCCTCCTTGTCTCTTCCGAATGATCCCCTCTCTCTTGGCAGGGCTACCATCACTCTCCCCCCTGTGACTGCAGTGGCATTCCAGATGATCACCCCAGTTCAAGGTATGGAGTGCTCCAGCAACTCTCAGCCTGCTGTCCCTTCCCCTTCCTTTCCTTGTCCAGTCTCCATCAATCAGCAAGACACTCGAACATTGACTGTTTCTCAGGCCACTCAGACCATGGCAATGGTCATTGCAGGCAACTCCCAATCCACTATTCCCACCCCTTTTTTGTTGCAGTCAACTGAACCTATTCCTATTGTACCCCAGGAGAGTTCATCTGCAACAGCTCAGCCAATAAAGCGAGCATGATAACCATCAAAGCAGAATGAAGTAGCAAATTGTATCGGAGGCAATGGCAACACTTTGAAGAAACACTTGTTGCCTAGCGGGGATGGTAAAAACAGGCAGGCAAAGTATGTGACTTTCAGTTACTTTCATTGCTTTTCTGACTTGTGTGCAGAAAACGGAAGACAATGTAACTTAACCCACTGGACCAGAGCATGACCCTTTTTAATGTCATCACTAACAGTATTTACAGTGTTTTGTCTTGGTATTTCACTAGCTCAGTGTGAAATAGGCTTTGTTTTGACTGTGATACATTAGACTGTTGGAAGAATAACACTCACTTGTGCAAATGCGCTGGAAGTTGGCATTTGCAGTTCAGTCACTTCAGCATGGGCTGGATTCCAAATGCAATGCCCGTGCACATTCCATCCGACCTGGTCCCCTTGTAGCATTTCCACCTTCGTGTGGTTTCCATCAGAACGATGATTTGCCTACCAAAAGAAGTGGTAACACTAGTATATCCATTCCAGTTGCACACTACGTGTATAATACATGAAACTTAAGACTTAAGACAGGTGATGTATCAGTTGTTGTATCTAGATGGGTCCGGTGTAACCATGTAGTCTGGTCCGAACCTGGTCTACTGGTCTTTGCACAGATCAGAACGCTGTGGTACTGAATTGATGCACCACCCTGGTAATATATCATCCAGGCCAGAGACACATTATGCTAGTACTGCAGTGATCCATCACATGAATTGGCACAGATCAGAAACAGTGCGTACCGAACTGATATATCATCCCGGCTGACACTGTTACTAGCACTGCGGTGATACATTGCATCACATGTATTTGCACAAATCGGGAAATGGTGCATACTGAATTGATATTCGACACTGGGGACCCACTGCTACTAGCGCTGCGGTGATACAGTGAGGTGCAAAACCGTTACAATGTTTGGTACTTTTGGAGTGTGTGTGATGTAGTATCTGAGGGTGTGGGAATTTTGCTTAGCTTTAGTGGGGGCGTGGGAACTACTAACCCTTGGCTACAAATGTTGTCTCTGAGTCATGTGACCATGTGTGAATGCTGTGGAGATATACCCATTTTAATCCACATATGTCATTGTAACAGTTTTGCACCTTTCATATTAAGTAGGGTATTTGGCAAATATCAGTACTTGGTATGACCTCCTTTGGCCTTAAGCACTGCCTCAACCCTCCTAGGCATGCTTTCAATCAATTTCTGACACTCCCCAGATGCTATATCCCACCACTCCT
>JBBPTJ010000776.1:0-10639 GCA_038094035.1 Pulveroboletus aff. ridleyi
CATGGCAGCTGCCTCCTGGATGTGTGCCACTGCTCTATGGGCTCGAGCCACCGCCTCCTGGACTTGGGCGCCTGCTTCTTCTACTTGGGCCCATATGCAGAACAGTTTGTGCTTGAGGAGGGCAAGGGTTTGTAACCCTGCTTGGCACACCTCTGGGTTGATGTCACTGCCATGTGGTCACCACTCCCTATTGGAGGGACCCAGTTCATCGCCCCTCCCATCTTCCCACTGAAAGACAGAAAGGTGGTGTGGGGTGTAGTAGGTAGGGGTTGAGTTTCCTTGTCCCAAGGGGTCCTGTGGAGGGTTAGTACTGGGGACAGACAACTATGACCGACCTCAGTGCACAAGAGCGAGACTGTCAGGAACTAACCTAAGGCATAAAGTATACCTAAGGACATCCAGGCCTCCACTCTGGAAATGGGAGTGAAAGGACTAGAATATCAAGCACGAGCCTAATCTATAGGTGAGTGCTACAACTATATACTACTGTCTAAGCCCAAAACCCTAGGTAAACCCTGTATCTCGGGCTGAGGGCTATTTACTAATTGGATATTAAATAATGATGGGAATGGAACTCTAAATATGATGGTTGAATAAGTTAAGAATGGAATGATGTCATGGTCTAGCCTATGACATAATGGAATGATCTAGAAGGATCTACCTGAATCTAGATAAGATAATGAAAGATAATGTCAACCTGTGATGATAAGATAAGATAAAGGAAAATAATAAGAATGGAAATAAATAGGTTCTGTCAGAGACGAGATGGTTCCAGACAATGTTCCGGACAGGGGACTAATAATCTGGTTGACAGTGAGGGCTGGGTGTGCATAGATGTGGTCGGATTGAAAGTGATAGGGGTTGAAGATGAATGGAACTGATGAAGACAAAGAGAAACTGATGAAGACCAGTGGAAATTGACAAGGATGAATGAAATTGACGAAGCTGAGCAAGATTGACAATGATAGAGAAAAACCTGGCCAAGGACAAGGGCCAGATATGAATGAGGGGTCAAGGACAAGAACAAGGACACTGATGATAATGAGGGAAACGATGTTGAGAACAATCCAGAAGATGAGAGAAGGATTTAGACAATAGGAGATGACCAGTGGGTGCCAAATTGATGAGATTCCAGATCTTGATACAACACATTTATAGTCTGGGCATTTCCCTGGACTTTATATCTATGGTAACACACAAGGCCCTATGAAGGGACACTCAAGTCTAGGTAGCAAGATGGCAAGAAACACAAAATATCATAGTCAAAAGTCAAATGAGACTAAATAGAGGATGGAACCAGTGAGAGATGAATATAAATAAGTGATCTGGTTGATGGAACCGGACCAGATGAAATGAATACATATTGACTGGAACCAGATAGACAAGATGGATAAATGGATAGACAGGAAACAAAACAGACTGATCTCGAGATGGTATGGAAGGACACGAGACACTAGTGAGAGACTTGATGGACACATGGAAGAGCTGAAAATTAGAGCCTACAACCATAGGAGGCCACAGGCTCCTACACTGCTCACTATTGGTTAGCTCAATGGTCTGCATTGGGACCCAGTTTCGATGAGGGCAGTTGATCAGTTCTGGAGAGGGGTTAGTCACACACACATAAACGGGATACCACGTACCTTGGGCCTTGCCTTTGCCCTTATGGTCCTTTAACCCACCTGTCTCCTCTGTTGTCTTTGGGTCAATTGCTTTGGTCTGGTGGCCACTTGACTTGTCACATCTCGACTTGAGATGCATGCACCTCTTGCAGGTGTGACCTTCCATGCCATGGCATTTGTTGTTTGAACAGGCACATGGTGCACATGGATTGTCGTGGACAATTGACTGTGACCACATATCAGCCTTCTTGGATGGCTGGGCACATGTGTCTTCTTGTTCTTCATTGTTGTCCACAGAAAGTCATTGCTAGGAGCTCATCAGCATGATCCATATGGTAAGAAATCCCTACTACTTACCTTAGGGTGCCTCACCAGTATCTCCACGATCATGGCCTGTCTTCTTCTTTCTGGCTCGGGTTGTGTCTCTGTGTTGGACACCAGGTCTGATTCTGGGTTGTCTCTAGGTGCTGTGGCCACCTGGGCTCATTCAGCCTCTTCTTAGGCTTGCTGTGTTGCAGCCCATTGTTTGTTGTCCAGTCATTTCTAGTGGTTGGCCACCTCCATCTTCCACTGGTTGGCAGTCTCGTTTGCTTCCTTTATCTTCTTGGCAACCCCAGTATCAAGTATCACCTTGATGCCACACTTCTGGGCATCCTGAAGGCAGCTGTGGGCATGGGCCTGTCACATATGAGTAGATAAACCAATAGTCAGAATGGATGACATACCAAGGTGGTGCCCCACTCTGTTACCCACATGGCTTTCTCCTCTTCAAGCTCTTTCTTGTCATCAGGCATGGTTTTGGTGACAGCCATGATCCTTTCACTGGCTGCTCAAAGATTGGCATGGGTGATGGTTTGTGGCATCTCCTTGGCAGGCGTTTGTGTGAACACAATAATGGTGTTGAAGTCAGACATGGTGTGGAACAGAGTAGAGGCAAGCAAGGGTAGTTGTGGTGAGGGACAGAGAGAGTTGTGGTTTGTTATGTAATGTGGTGGACACTTAGCATGATCTGCTCACATTGTGCTGGCTATTGTTCAACTTCCAAGGCATGTTGTTCCCACAGTCATGTGCCTGACTGGGGACAGTCAGCATTCAAGTCCCCCATGGATATAGGAGCCTGCAGCCTCCTATAGTTGTAGGTCCTACTTTTCAGCTTGTCCATATGTCTATCAAGTGTCCTAGTTGTATCCCAAGTGTCAAGTCTGGGTCCTCCAGACTCAAGTCCAATTGGAGGTCTGAAGGTTAGTATACAAAGTTTGTGAGGGAATGAATGGAGTTCGGAGTGGCAAGGGGGTACCTAGGAGGACGTTGGTGCAGGACTTATGTGTCGCGCCCTTGTCTAGGCTCTGTCCTCGTATTTTGTAGGAGGGGAGTAGGGGGTAAGGGAGAGGGGAGTTGGATGAGAGACAGGAGGTGACTAGTTTGATATTCGTACTGAGGTACAGAAGTGGAATACAGGAGCTTTATATACTGAAGTCCGGTCCAGAGTTTGGATGGAGGAATGGAGGATCGTATGGTAAGGTACATTAGGTAAAAGGGAAGCATATGGAGACAGGGAACATATGTAGTGAGAATATATGGTGTGGTGAAGGGTTGAAGGGATGAGGCTAAGGGTTGTAACTAGGGAATGGAGGGTTGAAGGTATAAAGGGAATACTAAATAAGGAAAGTGAGGGAAGTCTGATACTAGGAGAATGGAGTCCAATACAGAAAGACAAAGTCCAGATTATGGAGTACGGAGAAGGAGTGAAGGGTCCGGGGATCAGAGATCGGAATGGATATGACAGTGCCCCCCTATTAAGGCCGAGCCCTCGAGGCCAGCTAAGTTTGGACTGGAGAAGAGACTGAGTGGAGGTCACGTGATGTCCACGAGTCGGAGTTTGAAATGAACCACAAGTCGCGTTTCATATAACGCAGTCTTGTCTTCTACCTACGATCTATGACCATCACCAAAACCATGCCCGCCCCCACCTCCCTTGACAATGAGATCAAGTTGCTTGCGTTGCAACTACAGGCGATGCAGCGTCAATGCAAAGAGGAGAAGGTCACGGAAGAGTGTCATGCCAAGGAAGAGGTGGAGTGAGTCGCGCATGAGGAGCACAAATGCAAAGAGGAAGCCAAGCGACTTGAATGCGAGCATGATGAGTGCAAGAAGGCAGTGGAGAAGCATGCCAAGGAGATCTGGGAAGAGCGTCTCAGGAAGGCGAAGGAGAAGCAGGAGGCAGCACGAGCCAAGGAGAAGGGGAAGGCGAGGGCAACAGGACACAACCAGGTACATGGTCCATTCATCAGACCCTGGACGTAGTTAATGGAGGTTAGCAGGAGGACATGATTGAGTTCCCTAGCGAAGACAAGGGGAACAAAGATGGGCTGTCGACACCAGCTCAGGCTCCAAAACGAGGACATGAACCCACCAACTCTGGGTGGACCCCGTGCGCATGATGCGTGCAACGGGGTGAGGAGTGCTATCCCCCTCAACAGGGGTTGAAGGGGAGGTTGTGCTGTGCGTGCGCGTGTGGCCACCTCATTTGTAAGAGAAAGGAGGCCCTGGAGGACCATGAGGAGGCGGATGAAGAGGACAAGGAAGACTGCCTGGTGCCTTGCAAAAAGGCCCGGGTGGAGATGGTGATCCCGCCCTCCCCTTATCCCACTACAGGCACCCTTGTGGCCCTTCTCACGAAGGCCACAGGGTTGCTTGGCCTCATTGCTGGGGGTTTCGCGCCCCTGCGAGAGGACATGGCTGGGGTGTGGGAGGAGCTGAGGAGGCTCCGAGAGGAGGTCGCGGGGGTGCGGGTGAGGGGGCATGGGTACGAGGAGGTAGGGACACAGATGAGGGCGGACCTGGAGGTGGAGAGGACAGAGACAGAGGTGCAGATGGAGGGGATAGAGGAGGCAGAAGTGGAGGTGGAGGTGGCAATGGAGATGGAGGCGGCCCCAGAGGAACCGGAGGCCATGTAAAATAGGCTAATTTTGTCTTTTCATGTTTTCTTTGTAATAAACAAAGTCTGAATCAGAGTAAGGAGTGAATAAGAGGAAAAAGAAGGAAATGAAATGAAAACGGAGTAAGTACTCAAGGAGGGAGTGGTCCATACTTGTCCAGGTACCTCTGGTGGAAATCCGAGACTAAGTCCGAAGCGTGACCTAACTCCGTAGCTAACAACCAAGAGGTCTCATCATCAGTCCCTTCATATCCGAGCCAATGCACCAAGTACAAGAGTTGGCAGTGATGCCTTCTCCAATCAATTTTGGAGTCTAGGATCTTTGCGATCTCGTACTTGGGTTCTCCATCAACCTTGATCAGAGGTGGTGGAGGTTGGACACGGTTTGGGATGGAGTTCAGGGTGGAGGGTTCTAACTGCGAGACATGAAAGACTGGATGTACGGATTTCATAGAGTCAGGTAATCATAAGATAAAGGAGTGTGAACCTGGCTTAGCAATAATAGTGAAGGGTCCTAAATATCTTTCGGAGAGTTTCTTCGAAGGTCTTGTGGATCGGAGGTATTTTGCCTTAAGGTATACCTGATCTCCAATAGTGAAGTTTGGAGCTGGGGATCTTCTCATGTCTGCTGGTCCTTGGTAGCACTTCTGTGCCTCCAGCATCTCCGATCAGAGGAATTTGTGAAGTTGGTCCAAGTCTGTGACATAGGACTGGGCCGCAGAGGAGGTGAGAGTAGTATCGGAGTTGACGGAGAGGTTCAGGTGGTAGCCCTTGTTGGCGAAGAAGGGAAATACGCCAGTGGTAGCACTAGGTGTGTTGTTGTAGGAGAATTCTGTGAGCAGAAGGAGTTTCGACCAGTTGTCTTGCTGATAGTTGCAGTAGATCCAGAGGTATTGCTTGAGGGTCTGATTAGCATGCTCTGTCTGACCATCTCCTTCAGGGTGGTATCCCGAAGTGAAGTGTAGGCGCATGTTGAGAGCTTTACCTAGTGACTGGAAGAAGTGTGATATGAACTTGGAGCCCCTGTTGGAGGTGACATGGGAGGGAACTCCGTGTTTCGAGAAGATATGGAGGAGGAACAACTTAGCTAGCTCAGCGGAGGTGATGGTGTCGTGTGTCAGAACGAAGATGACTTGCTTCGATAACTGATCGATGATGACAAGGATGGCGGTGAAGCCGGAGGAAGGTGGGAGCTGCTTGATGAAATCCATGGATATGGAGTTCCATGGTTTCTCCGGGACCAGGAGCTGCTTGAGAAGTCCATATGGGCAATATCAGATGACCTTGGCTCAGGAGCATGTCATACAGGAGGATACATAGTCCTTGACGAATGTCCGAATGCCTGGCCAGGTGTATTCATGATGGATCAGCTCTAGTGTACAGTTCTGTCCGAAGTGGCCTGCAGTAGGGTTGTCGTGGAAAGTCTGGAGAAGTTGGAGTCAGAGGTCAGCAGCATTGGGGACATAGATACACTTGTCCCTTAGGAGGAAGCCTTCTGGGTTTACAGACCATCTTGGGTTGTCTAATGACTTGGAGGAGAGGAGGGGTGATGCGACTGGGTCAGCAGGGAGGGAGGAAAGGATATCGGAGCGGACTTGTTCGGTGTCAAGTAAGACGGAGGCCTAGAGTAGCGGAGTCTCTAGGAGTGTGGCTCACAAGGATGTCACAAGTTGCTCTGAGGTGAAGCTGGGCCAGAGATTGTCAGGGTTGACACGAGCGAAGTCCCTATCCCCCTCTTTGGGGTAGACGTCCCAGTGTCTAGTCAGTGCGTCAGGCTTAGCTCCAAGCTTACCAGGACGATATTGGACTGCCATATTGAATTGGCAAAGGAACTCCAACCATCGGGCCTGGCGATGCATCAGGAGCTTCATAGAAAGAAGTACTCCAAGTTCTTGTGGTCCATGATGACATCGATGGGGTGTGTGGAGCCTTCAAGGAAATGTCACCAGGAGGTGAATGCCTCGAAGATTGCCAGTAACTCCTTATTGTGCGTGTCATAGTTCAACTCCACTCCGGAGAGCATACAGGAGTAGAATGTGACAGGATGGAGTTCGTTGTCAGAGGTGATGGAGAGGATGCTGGCAATGGCGTAGTCGGAGGTGTCGGTCTCGACCGTCATCGGAGCGTCAGGGTCCCAGTGTGTGAGCACCAGAGCTGTGGTAAACATGTCCTTAAGACGTTGGAAGGACTTACAACAAGTCTCGGAGAAGTCCCACGGAGCACTCTTGCGAGTGAGTCAGGTCAACGGAACCACAATGTCAGAGTAGCCGTGGATGAAGTGACAGTAGAAGTTGGCGAATCCTAGGAAGGACTGGATGTCCTTGACTTTCTGGGGTTCTGGCCAATCTAAAATTGTCCATATCTTATCCTTGGCCATGGAGAGACCGGAGGGCAAGAGGATGTATCCAAGGTATTTGACGGTATCACTGTGCCATTCACATTTCTCGGGTTTGCAATAAAGTCCGTTGACATGGAGGTGCTGGAGAACTTCTCAGACATGCTTCCGATGTGAGGCAGGGTCAGCAGAGTAGATGAGAATGTCGTCAAGATATACCACCATGCTGACATCCAGCATATTAGCGAAAATGCTGTTGATGAAGTGCTAGAAGGTGGTGGGGGCATTAGTAAGTCCAAATGGCATTACTAACCATTTGAAGGAACTGTAGTGTGTTGTAGGAGCCCACGGTCTCCTATGGTTGCATACCACCTTTTTCAGCTCATCCAAGTGTCCATCAAGCCCCCTGCCCATGTCTCGTGTCCACTTGTATCATCCTGAGATCAGTTTGTTCCTCCATTTCTTTTTTTTCTCACCCGTCTACACATCTGGGTCCAGGTCGCTGTGGATCTGTACATCTGGTCCGGTTCCATTCACCAGGTTATTGGTGTTTACTTATTGTTTGCTGGTTCTGTCGTATGCCACTCCTCTTTTTGGTATGGACTGCATCAATTAGTTTTCCTTCACATTTCAACACTTAGAATTGAGTGTCCCTTCATAGGGCCTCAGCCATTATCATAAATACAAAGTCTTGGGAATGCCCGGACTATAAAGATTCTGTATCAGGATCATAAAGATCATCAATCTTACACCTGGTTGGTCATCATCTTGGTCGGGAATCGCCCCCGTTGTTGTTATTGTTGTTGTCTTCATCGTTCAGTTAGTCATTGTCATCATCCCAGGTCCTTGTCCTTGACCTGCTGTTGGTATCTGGCCCTCGTCCTTGGCCAGGTTATTCATTATCATAACACATAGTCATCCGGTCGAATTCCTCTCACTCTTGCATGCTGAGGTCAGTTGTAGCTAACCCTCACTCACTGACATCCCTACAGAGAACCCCTTGGGACGAGTACAACTCACCCACTCACATACACCCCATACAAATTATCTGTTTTACAACTGGAGCCCACTGCAAGGGGTTCCACAGGGTGGTTGAGGAGGATGCTGTGACCCACACCTCAGTGCCAAGAGCTTGAGGACCTCCTCATTGAGTTCCATGAACTCAACCTATCTGACCCTTCTGAATTGTTTATCCCAGTTATGCTGGACCACACGCACCACAACCAACTTGGCTCAGGTAGTCCTGACATCACTGAATCCCTGAGCACAGATTCACCATTTATTCTGGGTGGCTTTTCTCACTCTACGCCTTGTGAAAGGACCCTATCCTTACGTAGTGAATGACCTGGGCATTCAATGCCACCTTCGCCACTAACTCCACTTGATTCCTCAAGGTCAGCATCAGTTGTGACCCTGACCTCTTTGCAGGAGCGGAAATCCCTCTTAGACTCACTTGTTGACTCAAGCTCAGGAGAGCCCTCTCTGTTGGACCTTTGGGATCTTTCGTCAAATCCGCCCACTTGTTCGCCCAGTCTGCCCATCCCAACATCACATCCAACCGCCTTCACCGCCAAGACACAACTCCAACCCGCTGCCCAACATCTGATGGCTAATCAAGGAAACTTTATGCCCCTTCGCAGCACCCCCAATGCCCCCAAGTTTGATGGCAAGACACCATCCCAGCTACCCCAGTACCTTGATGATATTGAACAGCTTGGGGACCAGCACACTCTCGACCCGGCTAGCAAAATCAAGGCAGCAATCTGGTATGTGGAGCTGGATGAAGCCAAGGTCTGGGAGATCTTGCCGGAAGCATCCGCAGCTCCAGCCGATTGGGGTGCATTCTGCACCATGGTTAAGAAACTATCCAGGCTGTGAAGGTACTAACTGTTATTGTCGTGCTGACATATAGTATTTTGTAGAGGATTGGAACAAGAAGCAGATGCGTACCCAAAATGATCTGGGGAAGTACTCCAGGAAGTTTAGGAAGGTAGCTGCGCCACTGATCACCAACAAGAAGCTATCTGAGACAGAGCAAGACATGATGTTCCTTGCGGGGATACCCACCATGCTCCAGGACCGTGTCTGCTATCAGCTGGCCATCATCAAGCCTGACCTCCACCCGGATGACCTGTATCTGATGGATGATGTTTTCACCGCTGCCCAGTTCCTGTTGTCCAGTTCTGCTCTTAGGGCTACTTTAGCTGCATCCAATATCTTACCGCATACCCAGACCCTGTATCAGCCCGTGCAGTCTCGCCTGTTGGTGGTACCTACCACACTGGCTCCGGCCTTCACCCCAACCCCACCATTCAAGATGGAGATAAATCTGACCAACCATACAGCTATCTTCTGCAAGTTCTGCACTAGCCCGGACCACTACACGTGCACCTGTGCGGTGTGTCTCAAGTACCTACCATAAATAATGGAAAGGTAGTTCGTGGTAACAATGGCTGGCTTTATATGCCAGATGGTTCTGCTATCCCTCGTGTACCTGGTGGCTGGTGTCTCAAGGACGCCATAGATTATACGCTCGCCAACAGCATGCCTGGGCCTCCTACAAATCCTGCTGCACCTTTGTCTGGCCATGTGTTGGCTAACATCCTCTCTGTGGCGTATCCAGACATGCCCTCTATCCTTGACATTGAATCCTCAGCTTTCTTCTCTATCATGGTGCAGGACTTGGATGAGAAGTCTTTGTCCGAACCCGACCATCCAGATTTTTAACCTTACATCACTCAGGCCTGGGCCAATTTCCAGGCAGACAAGACATCGCGAGAGAAGGGGAAACGGGTCCAGTTTGACAGTGTTCAGGTCCCCCTGCGCAAGTATCCAGATTTCCGCACTGTACCCATATCCGAGGAGCTTATGTCACCAGAGCTCCAGCGACAAAAAGCTTCACCCTCCTCGTCGTCTCTACCCCATGGCCAATTGCCGAACATCTCTTCCGCGCATAATGAGGTGCACACATCATCTGGGGCTACTGCAGTTTCAACTTCTTCTCCACCATCATCCATTCTGGTAGCTGCCAATTCGTCAGGACCTGGCAATCCTCTGTCTAGCGTGAACGGTAGTACTCTGTCTCGTGGACCACAAGCTAACAATCCGTTCTCTCCCCCGTCCACAGCCCAGTTTAAGTATACCTTTCCTCTCGAAGACAACTTGGCCCCAAAGCAGGTCCTGGATAGAGTTCTCGACATGTCCGTTCTGGTCCCGGTCAAAGATCTATTTGCTGTCTCCCCGGAATTCTGCAAACAATTCCGGGATCTTACCACTGTTAAGAGGGTAGCCCCCACTACCTCTACCAACATCGTCCAGGTCAATGAACTAGCTGGCCTTGACCCGGCATCCATAGCACGCAAGTATGGCGACCAGGTCCTTTACAATGAGGACGGCCTCATCGTCGCACACCACAACGTGCCTCTCCATGTGCTCGAGACTTGGATTAGCAGTTCTGGGCATACCATTCTGGGTGTCTTGGATTCCAGCTCCAAGATCATAGCCATGCCCAAGCACATTTGGGAAGGACTGGGCCTACCAGTCCAGTCTGACCACACAATGCGTATGTCATCCGCTAACACTAGTGTTGACACAATGATCAGTGTTCTCGAGAACCTAGCACTTGACTTTGGTGCAGGTGAGGTCATGGTTCAGGTTCAGATCCTGAACTGTGCCAACTTCGACCTGTTGTTGGGGCGACCATTCCATTGTCTCATGGGTGCGTACTGACAACTTTCTGGATGG
>JBBPTJ010000777.1:0-10632 GCA_038094035.1 Pulveroboletus aff. ridleyi
GCGCGAAAACGACACAGTTGCTTCGACAATGCCAAATCTTCGCCCTCACCATACTCCAATACTGCCATCTCGAGCTCCTTGCATAGGTCTATGGCCCGAACCTTCGAAATGCATTGTGCCAGTGGGTTGTTTTCCTCGTCCGAGTCAATCTCCATTACCTCACCCCTTGTCACAGCTGCCTCATGCTGCACCAAACCCACAATCTCATCCTCACCTTTCTCACCAGCCGAAAACAGCTCAACCTCACGGATTTTGGTCTCTTCAGGAGGATCTAGCAACTCTTCGAGAGTTGGAGGGTTGAAAATGCGGTTTCGTGACTTCAGTGTATCTATGGATTCCAGTAGTTCCATCTCAGCTGACTTTAGCAAAGGTAGCTCTGGGCGAAGAGAGATTCGGATTTTGAGTCCTGGCCTGCGCATGGCTGCTTGCTCAAGAGGTTTGATAGCTGCCAAAGCAGTCTTGGAGTCACCTTTGGCATCCATTATGGCACGAAGAGCAGGTTGCCAGTCTGCATCGATAAAATGATTTCCAAGGTGAGCCTTTAGTCGAATTTCTGCGTTCAGTAATGATAGGTCAGTTATTGCAAATTCATAGATAATCTTCCAGGCAAGAGGATCAGCATGTGGAGTTGTTGATTGAGATGATGATGGTAAGTCTAAGAGAGACTCGGAATCTAATCCACCATCCGTGATATAGTTCTTGCTATCAGAAATTAGGATGTGTTCTAGGTGAAAATATGTTTATGGCTTATGGTTGGATAAGAGTATGATTCCAACAGTTCTCGATGACCTCTGGTGTCATGGAGTCCCATGCCTCATTCGCCATTATCATTGCTTGGAGCAGATTGATTTTATAAATTTCTTCTTTACCTGCTTCATCAAGATCTATTGCCTGACTACTAAAATTGCGCCTGTATAGGGCCTTGAAGGTTCGTATAATTCCAGCATCGCATGGCTGGACAAAGGGTGTCATATTAGGTTTGAAAAACTCGAGCTTGATATTTGATGGGGTATACGATACTGAGTGGCCGGAGAAATTATCAACCAATAAAAGAATGTGTCGCTGTTCTTGTTTCATATGGAGATCAAGCTTTTTCACCCATCTGAAAAAACAAATTTTAATAAGTCAGAAAAGTATAAATAATGATTATACTCCTTGAATAACTCTGATGTCATCCAAGCCTTGGTATTGTGACAATAGTAAAACCCATGCTGCTTGGGTGTTTTCTTCTTAAAGCACCGTGGCTTAGCTACCTTCCCAATAAAGAACAGATCCAGTTTTTTGGATCCATCTGCATTGCATGCAACACCAATGGAGATACGAAATCTTTCTTTCTTTTTCCCACTTAACTGTTTGGTTGCAAGACCATGATCAGGTGGTGCACTAAGATATTTAAGTTTAGATTTGATAAGATAAGTGTGAGAACATACTAGGGGTTAAATGCTGTTTTGTCCATATTGAAACGATCACGTGGGGTATACTTGGCAAGAAGCTGCTGACAATGCAGCCGCTCAGCTTGAATGGCAGCTAGATCAACTGAGGCTGCCTCTCCATGGCGGCGAATTTCACGAAGCCCATAGGTCTTGCAAAATGATTGAACCCAGCTGTCCCCAGTTAGTCTTTCAGCCTCAGGAACCTGGAATTTATCTTCAAATCTCTTTCACTTTTCCCTCAACATTGGATCTGAAACAGTCTCGCCTCTTTGCTCCATATCCCTCACCCAAAGAACAAGTGCACGTTCAACATCTGGCCGAGTGACTACCCAAGGTCTCTTTGATGATAAAGCAGCAGGATTGTCATTTGCACAAGCTTCCATTTTGGAGCATCCTTGGAGCTTCCGAGATAGGGTTGATTGGGTAAAGATTAAGGCACCTTCTCGGTGTGTAGCAAAGTGCTCCACAATATCAGCCTGAGAAGCATCTGGGTGTGCATCAACATAAGCATAGATTAAAAGCCAGTCAGCAAGTGTAAGATTCTTGCGAGACTGTTGTGCCAATGGTGGCTTGGCAGAGGTGATAGGCACATTGTTAGTGTGCTTTGGCCGTTTTGAGGCCTGAGATAGGTGATTAGTGGGCTTATTGTGGGGCTTCCGTTTTGTGCCAAGCATTGTGCTGTAACCAACCAGGATCGGAAGTTTGCCAAGTAAAATTTTTGAGTCTCACACTCTCAGGTGCAATTCCGACTTGCTCCCATAGGCTCACTGGGTTCCATCATAGTGCATATTCCATGTATGATATCTATGTATTATCCAATATGCAAAATTTCCTTCTATTTTGGTGGCCCTGAGTCAGGTCCACCAGAAAATCAATGCATTACAATGGATATGCATCATGAGCATATGCACTATGAGCATATCAACTGTAGTTGACACTGTCTGTTACAGACTATTGTCATGATCAGTGTTGCCTACATCACAAAAATTAACAAATTAAGACATGCCCATATACATCCTACAGATCTGTGAGGAATCCAGTGGAGCAATATTGTGCTGCTAGAACTGACATCACGAGTTTCACAAAAATATTATAAGGGTCTTATATGTTCACTGCAAAAAGTAAGGTCAGTTTCAGAAATGTTACCAAGTCAATTCCCCCAAGAGCCAGGGTCACTTCCTCCCAATGGCAGTCAATTCCAGAGAGTGTCACATTATGATGCTGATCTGCTCATTTTGGCTAAGAGGAAAAATTGCCTGTGGCACTTCCTATGAACATTTCTCCCCAGCACCATCTGCCATTCCATGCATTCCTTCTGTGTGATGATGAAAATTGACTGGTGCTATTTCTCTCACCATCCTCATGCCAATTCATACTAATGCCAAATTCTATTTCTTGACACCACAGCAACAAGCTGACATCATATGGGGAGGAAGCAACATCAGAGAGCAATGAGAAGCCATGTGATGATAAGCAAGTCCATATCTGAGAGCAAGTCCACATCCGAAAGTGAGTCCATATCCAAAAGCAAGTCCGTGTTAGAACCGAGGTCTCCAGGAGGTAACTCCGGAATTCCGGAGTTCAAGCAGGACTTGGCTTCACCGTATGTGGTGTGCCCTTGTCACAACTCCGGGGGTGTCCTGTAATTTCGGAATGGGCGGAAGAAGTCAGATTGGTCTTGTTGCAAGCAACAAAGGCCGAGGATGGTTCAGAAGAGAGTCTTAGAGACTCAAGGGGGTCAGAGTGAGCTTGGGAGACTGTCCAAGTTGATATTCAAACTGGAGTATCTACTACAAGTGCGGGGACTTTATATACGGGAGTAGAACATAGGTCTTACTAATAGTTCGGAGTGTGGATGCTAAGTGTACTGGAGCTGTGCTCCTAAGCAGGCACAGGGATGGAGGGTGAACTGGGGCAAAGCTAATGGCTATGTACTGTAAGTGAAGAATGGAGTGTAACACTAAGAACAAGGAATGCTAAATACAGAGGGTCCGGGGTGTCAGGGATGCGGACTCATTGAGAACACACTGGAGGTCACAGGAAAGATGTCCGGAGTTGTCCAGAGATAAGTCTGGAGTACTGGGTTCAACAGATATGACAGTATCCCCCTTCTAGGCCTGAACCCATGAAGGCCATTAGTGCAGGGCAATCTGAAGTGGAAGAGCGGAGTCTGGACGGAGCTTGAACAAATTCCATAAGGCCTTGTGTCCGGTCGTTCGCGACCCTAAACCACTACCACCATGATCGAGGAGTTTCCCAATGTTCGTGACTGGTCGGATGAGCAACTTATCGAGGTCAGCAGGGATGGAGATGACCTGATGGTTGCCAAGTTCACTGAGCGATGCCGCCGGATGCAGGAGAAGAGGCTGGCCGAGGAGTGCCTTCACCAAGAGGCCGAGAGGGAGGAGCGTCGGAAGCGTGAGGAGGAGGTGTGGCGGACCGCGGAGGTGAAGTGCCAGGAGGAGGAGGAAGCGTGTAGATGGGTGAGTGGTGAGGGACCGGAATGCTCATGACTGATCCCAAGGCAGGCCCAGGACATAGAGTCTGCACAGGTTTCCGGGACGGGCAAGGGGCGCGCGTGCTCGCGGTGTGCGACACGTGGTCTTGAGTGTGTGCCCGGGCCTGGCAAGGCCACCTCGTACTCGGAATGTCGGACTGCCCAGGCTCGTTGTGACCGAGGCAGAGACGGGAGGCCAGAGCGTCAGAAGAAGCGCATGGAGAGCAAGGCGGAGTTGCCTCGTAAGAAGGCGTGTGTGGAGGTGAGCGAGTGGGGTGCGGAGGTGGAGAGGATGGGGAGAGAGCTCGGGGGGCAGATGCGTCGCATCGTCCATCGCCTCGACCGGCAGAATTATCTGCTGGAGAGGTTGGTGGAGTTGAAGACGCAGGAGGTGTACGGAGGAGGTTCGGAGGTGGAGTCGGAGATGGAGTCGGAGGATGTGGTTTTAGCGGAGGAGGAGCTGGAGGGGTTGACTGCAGAGGTGAAGGAGGCAGAGAGGCACAAGGGGGAAGTGGAGGCGGGATTGGAGGTAGGCGTGGAGGTGTAGATTAGTACCTCAGAGAATTGGAGGAGTTGCTTGTCAGGCCGTGTGGGGTCC
Source organism: Pulveroboletus aff. ridleyi (assembly GCA_038094035.1). Taxonomy (NCBI): domain Eukaryota; kingdom Fungi; phylum Basidiomycota; class Agaricomycetes; order Boletales; family Boletaceae; genus Pulveroboletus; species Pulveroboletus aff. ridleyi. The sequence goes on from JBBPTJ010000777.1 coordinate 4,529, forward strand.
AGGTCGATCCGGATACCGGAGGTGGAATTCTGAGATGAGTTTGGAAGCGTGATCGAGCTCCATGGCTGGTAACCATGAAGTTTCTTTGTCGGTTCCTTCGTATCCGGACCAACGTACCAGATACAACAGCTTGCAATTCTTCCTTTGTCTATCCAACTTGGTGTCAAGGATCTCTGATATCTCATACTCCAGGTCGCCATCTACTTTGACCGGAGGTGGTGGGGGTTGAATGCGGTTTGGAATCATGTTCGGAACAGAGGGTTCCAATTGGGATACATGAAAGACCGGGTGAACAGACTTCATTGAATCCAGGAGGCGGAGGGTGAAAGAGCGGCTTCCTGCTTTGGCAATGATGTCGTATGGCCCTAGGTTCTTTTCAGATAGCTTCTTAGAGGGTCGTGTGGAGCAGAAGTATTTTGCTTTGACGAAGACCAGGTCACCGACCTTGAAGTCTGGTGCCGGAATTCACTTGGCATCTGCTGGACCTTGGTATCACTCTTGGGTGTGGGCCATTTCTTCCCGGAGGAAGGTGTGGAGGGAATCGAGGTCGACAGAGTACTCACAGGCTCATGCAGAGGTTAGGTCATGCTCAGGGTGAACCGTGATATTCGGGTGGTAGCCCTTGTTAGTGAAGAACGGGGAGACTCCGGTGGTAGCACTTGGGGAATTGTTGTATGCGAACTCCGCGAGGGGCAGGAGTTCGGACCAGTTGTCCTGTTGGTAGTTACAATAAATTCAGAGGTACTGCTCCAGGGTCTGGTTCATCCATTCAGTTTGTCCATCGCCCTCCAGGTGGTATCCGGAGGTGAAGTGAAGGTGGATGTCGAGGGCTTTGCCGAGTGAGCGGAAAAAGTGAGATACGAATTCGGATCCTCGATCGGAGGTAACATGGGAGGGGACTCCATGCTTGGAGAAGACATGGAGGAGGAACAGTCGGGCCAATTCCGGAGATGTAATGGTGTTGTACGTCGGGATGAAAATGCATTGCTTGGAGAGGTGATCCATGACAACGAGGATGGCTGTGAATCCGGAGGAGGGTGGGAGCTGTTCGATGAAATCCATGGAGATGGAGTTCCATGGTCTTTCCGGGACTGGGAGCTGCTTGAGCAGTCTGTAGGGGTGATGTCTGGGAACCTTTGCACGTGCACAGGCGGTACAGGAGGAGACATACTCCTTGACGAATGTCCTGATACCAGGCCATGTATATTCGCAGCGGATCAGTTCCAGGGTGCGGTTCTGGCCAAAGTGTCCAGAGAATGGGTGATCATGCTTGTACTGGAGGACTCGGAAACGGAGATCTGTGGAGTCTGGAACATATATCTGGTTATCTAGACGGAGGAATCTGTCAGAGTCAACTGACCATCGAGAGTCAGGTTCGGAGGTGGACATGTGGATAGTGGCCAGAGGGTCGGCTGGGAGGGCGGATAGGATGTCGCTGTGGATGGAGTCGACATCAAGGAGGGTGCTAGCCCGGAGGACAGGGGCCGCGAGGTAGGTTGCCCGAAGGGATGCAGCAAGCTGTTCCTGGGTGAAGACAGGGCGGAAGTTGTGCAGATTGACACGAGCATAGTCCTTATCCCCTTCTTTGGGGTAGACATCCCAGTGTCTAGTGAGGGAGTCGGGTTTCGCACCAAGGTGTCCAGGGTGGAAACGCACCACCATGTTGAACTGGGAGAGGAACTCCGACCAGCGGGCTTGCCGGCGGGTCAGGAGCTTTGTGGTGGCAAAGTACTCGAGGTTTTTGTGGTCGGTGACGACGTCGACTGGAGTGCCAGATCCTTCAAGGTAATGTTACCAAGTCTGGAAGGACTCGAAGATCGCCAGGAGTTCCTTATCGTGGGTGTCATAGTTGAGCTCTGGAGTGGACAGTGTCCGAGAGTAGAAGGCAACAGGCCAGATTTCCTCGTCCAGACAACAGATGGAGAGGATACCAGCGATGGCATAGTCGGAGGTGTCAGTTTCTACTATGAGCGGAGCATCCGGAGTCCAATGGACAAGGATAGGAGCAGAGGTGAAGGTGTCCTTGAGGGACTGAAAAGCGGCAAGGCATGAGTCGTCAAAGAGCCATGGGGTGCCCTTACGAGTAAGGCGGGTGAGGGGCACAACAATGTCGGAATAGTTAGCGATGAATCGTCGATAGAAGTTTGCGAAACTGAGGAAGGATTGGATGTCCTGGACCTTCCGAGGTACTGGCCAATCCTGGATAGCCATGACTTTGTCTTCAGACATTGTCAGGCCGGAGGGAGAAAGCTGGTAGCCAAGGTACTTGGTGGAGTCGGTATTCCATTCGCACTTCTCAGGTTTTGCGTAGAGGTCGTGTTTGCAGAGTCTCCGGAGGACTTCTTGGACATGCTCCTTGTGGGAGGCTTTGTCTTCAGAGAAGATGAGGATATTGTCCAGGCAGACTATCACACAAACGTCGAGGAGATCCGCGAAGATCGAGTTTACAAACCGCTGGAATGCCGCGGGGGCATTCGTCAGACCGAATGGCATGACGAGCCATTCAAATGATCCGTAGCGCATCCAGAACAAGGTCTTCTATTCATCGCCCTTGGCAATGCAGACCAGATGGTACGTGTGCTGGAAGTTGATCTTGGTATAGACCTTGGTGCGGCTTGGAGTGTCAAGGAGGTCAGAGATGCGGGGAAGCGGGTAGCAATCTTTCTTCGTGATCTTGTTGAGTCCTTGGAAGTCGACACAGAGGTGGAGGGAACCGTCCTTCTTGCGGACAAAGAGGACCGGAGTGGCGTGGGCGGAAGAGGATGGGTGGATAAACCCGTTTTTGAGGTGTTCATCGAGGAACGTCCGGAGAGCCTCAAGCTCGGAGGGGGAAAGGGAGTAGAGGGTGCCCAAGGGAGGGGAGGTATCTTCCTCCAGGTCAATCTTCAAATCGTGTTCGTGATGCGGGGTGAGCGTGGATGCCTTGCTCTTGCTGAACATATCTGTGAAGTCATGGTAATCCAGAGGGATTCCGGACAGGTTGACTGGAGCTGGAGGAGGGACCAGATCAGTGGATGCCGACCGGAGTTCAGATTCCTGAGAGTGGAGTTGCAGGCTGAACTGGGTGAAGCCCTGGAGTCGACAGGCCAATGCAAAAGCGGGGGCACTGACAAACGAGATGGGCAGAGCCTGGCATTCAGAGAAACTTGGCGGATCGGGTGTGACGGGGTCAGCCAGAGGAGGTGAATCCGGAGGCTGTGGAGGTGAGCTCGGTTTTGCTGGCACGGACTGCTCGAGTGGCCGGAACGATATACTGCTCGAAACCCAATTAATCAACGGATTGAAGCAGGTGAGCCAGTTGTGTCCCAGAACCAGTGAACAGGATCCGTCTAGCGGAGTGACATACTGTTGTGAACCGTGTGCAACTAACTTTTATCTCTACACTCTTTTCATCACTTTCCTTACTCCTCACGTTCCTTTCGTCATGTGACCTTCATGAGGCTGATCACATGACCAGTCACGTGATACGTCCAGACCCTTGACGTCATCATAGCCTCTAGGGTTACACGTTGACACACCCTTAGACTACCCTAACCCTTATCTCCATCGGATCTCCACGGCAATCCTGCCACCTCCTAGATCTCCTGATCTGATCTAATCTCCTCCTCATGTATCACCCTTATTTATCTAGATTCCATCTCCGTGGATCTCAGATCCAGATCTCAGGGTTCGCCTCACAGCAGCCTTGCTCTCTTCATCTCCGTCCGCACTTCCATTCTCTACCCACGGTCATTACTGTCTTTCCTTATGTAGCATAGCCTTATCTATTAGTTACCATGTATAGTAGTGTACTACTTGGTCTGTGCGCAGGCCTGTACAATATATAAGGCGGCAGTCCCAGCTGGCTAAACCCCAGCTTTGACCACTTGTCTAGTTCACCTCTCATAGGCCCCTGGGTCCTTGGGTTAAAACCTCGGCTGCTATGGGTTCTCCTCCGATTGGCTACGCTGGCACTTGTAGCTCCCCTGCCAGGGTTACGGCTTTCTCTCTTTGCCAGCTAGCCTCGTTATCGGCTGAAGGTTTGGTTGCTTCTTCTGGCCGAAGGGTCTTCCCGTCCCCTTCAATGGCTGCTCGACGCAGTCATAACACATACAGCGTTGTCAGAGTGATGTCGCCAGTTTCAAAGCAGATGGTGAGGTTGATGGCTTGAGTGATGGTGGAATTGGATGTTCCGTCGAAAAGTCAGAGTTGGAGTGGGAGTACGGAGTAGGTTGAAAGATTGTGTTTATTAACAAATTCCATATCTATAAAACAATCGGAAGATCCAGAGTCCACAAGCGTGGGGAACGGAGGAATATCCTGTTCACAGATACTGACAGAGGGAATGAGAGAGCGAGGATCAGAAAGAGCGGATGCGTTGAGCTGGATCTCCTTTGGTGCACTAGTGGAGTCAATGCAACCCCCAGACTGTGCGGAGTCCTAGAGGTCGCACTCTATTTTTTTGCCTCCAAGAAGGTCTCCGGTTTGGCTTCCGGAGTTGCTGCCTTAGCTGCTCAACCCTTAGCTGCCTTGGAGGTTGACTTCAGGCACTCCTTGGCTATGTGACCATCTTGGCCACAGAACATGCAAAGTTTAAGGTCGAAGTGGTGCTTTCACTCGGCTGCTGTGAGCTTGCCATCCTTCCCTAGCTTAGTGGAAAGGTCAGTCTTCGGAGAGGTGGAGGTGGTGGCGGACTTCCCTTTGGAGTCCTTGGACTCCCTAGGGCCACTAGAGTTGGAGCTGCTTCCGGATTGGTGATTTCTGGAGCCAGTTGGCTTGTCGGTTTTGGCGGAGGGGTTGGCAGATGGCTTTGCCTGGCGACTAACCTCGGACTTGCGCTCCCAATAGTGTGTGTTGATGGCTTGAGCAAGGGTCCGGAGTTCAGAGAGGGTGGGTGGCTTCCTGACACGAGAGATCTTGTCTTTGATCCGGTCAGGGAGGCCATTGTAGAAGTGGTGCCGGAGGGCACCTTCTCCGTAGCCTTGAACTTGTGAAGCGATGTGGTTGAACTCAACCACATACTTGTTGATGCGTTGGGAGTCCTTCATGGACAGGTGGTCGAGTTGGTGCTCTGTGTCACCAATGGGGTCATGGGGTCCGAAGTTCGTCTGTAACTCCAGGACGAATTCCTGGAAATTATCCATCCAGACCGGATGGAGGTTGGGGTCCTCGTCGAGGAGGAGGTCTGGTTCAAACCATTCCAATGCCATCCCTTTCAGGTAGAATTGCGCAAATGTTACTTTGGTGCGATCTGTCCGAAAAGCCTTAGGACGGTCTTGGAAGTTTAGCTCACACTAGACTAGAAATGTCCGGAGCTTCTGGGGGTCAGTCCCATCGAACTGATCCGGTTCTCAGACTTTGGTGTGGGGGGTGCTATCGGCAGGGCGTCGATGAGAGGAGCAGGCAAGGCCGCGGATGGCGTCAGCAAGGAGGGCGAGCGTGTCCCGAGGGACTTGCTCATTCTCATCCCCGCTTCCTGGGGCGTCTTCTCTGTCGTCGCTGTCCTCAGGCCTGAGCTCCGGGAAGTCAGGGTCTTCATCGGAGGAGTTGCCTCCAGGACCATCCGGACCTTCCAGGCTTCTAGGACCATTGGGGGGTGTGCAAGGGATGTCTTGTTCTTGGGGTAGATTGGACAATGATGACTCGTTGTCCTCGAGTTTGGTAATCCGCGCATCTGGAGTTGGCGAATGCTGGAGGGCACAAGCCTGGGAAATGGATGCCGGAGTACGGCGGGTAGAAAAACTGTGGAATTGGTCGACGAGGGCAGGGCCTCGGCGACTGCTTGCGAATACGCTGAGTGGATTGAAACATGGGGACGGGGGTAGGTTTGTGCCAACAGCACATGTTCTGGAGCATGTGACACGAGTGGCCATGACAGATGCAAGTTAGGAGTTATAACAAGAGGAGTTTGAATATACTGTTAGAACCGAGGTCTCCAGGAGGTAACTCTGGAACTCCGGAGTTCGAGCAGGACTTGGCTTCACCGTATGTGATGCACCCTTGTCACAACTCCGGGGGTGTCCTGTAATTTCGGAATGGGCAGAAGAAGTCAGATTGGTCTTGTTGCAAGCAACAAAGGCCGAGGATGGTTCAGAAGAGAGTCTTAGAGACTCAAGGGGGTCAGA
>JBBPTJ010000778.1:0-10628 GCA_038094035.1 Pulveroboletus aff. ridleyi
GTTGCATGAGGGGCACCTGATGTATTCCTGAATAATATCACCTTTGATAAAGACACATTGCATTCAGCCTTTGTTGGGCTGGATGACTCCACTGGTATGCATGGTTCTTTGATTCACTACTATGCATGCTAACAATTTACTCTTATTTCAAGTGTCCATGTTCACAGACAACAAAGGTGACAATCCCACTCATGGTATGGACAACTCCTCAAGTTCTGAGAAGAATGATGGAAATGATAATGAAGTGATGATCATTAACAATGAACCTGCAACACATAACAAGACTGGTAAGAAAAAATATTGTGTCACTACTATTCAGGCACTGCTATCACCCACTTATCTATCAACCAAGTGAATAGTCCTGACTTCCCCTGGCCTGGTCTTCTCCCAAATCTGCCCCACCTAAAGGTAAAAAAGCAAGGCCAGCCCCTACAAGAAAGAATACATCTGTACCTGTTCATCATGCCCTTTCTCCAGTGCTGTCTTCTGCCCTGGCAGCATTACCAGCTTCACCCTTGATTCCTTCTGCCCTGTCCACATCTAATGTATCATATGTGTCAGTTTCTTCCTGTCTCTCTATTGATATTAAAATGCAAGTAGTCATTGCACCTGAATCACACTGGGACCCAGAGATAGATGGAATACTCATAAATATGCATACAGATTATATATCAGGATCAACCATGCTAACTCAAAATGAGAAGTAAGAGAGGCCTAATCAATTGTACAGACTAAGCTGTGGCTAAGGCACACAGAGAGAGAATACAATGAAAGAATGAGAATTCCAAGAACAAGGACTAATATAGGAATAATACTACTTATATATGTAATACTAACCCTTGGACCTATAATAGCCCTAAGCAACAATCTAGATCTGATTAAGATCCAGATGATGCCCATGACCTGAGATCTACTATGGATCAAAAATCTATGGATATAAATAAGCTAAAGTGATCAGGTCTACAATCAGATGTGAAATATAAGTAAGCTGCTGATAAATAGAATGGAGTGATATCATGGTGATGTCAATAGGCTAGCATGATGTAATGAGGATGTTGCAATTGAAGGTAGCCTAGACCTGGGTTAATGGATAAGATAAGGAATACTAAGGTAATTGGGTGGATTAGGGGTATGGATTAAGATAGGGGTTGGAAATGTTGTGACTCTAGGGCAGCAGGGTCACAGGACAGACCTAGAAGTTAGTCCATGCATGAGTAAGCGAAGTGGCACCACTTTCTCTTCTTGCCACTTCATGCTCCTGGTAGAATGTTTCCTGCTCACAGTAAGAATCCACATCAAAACTCTTGCGCACCATTTGGCAATCAAAGATGCAAGACTCACACACTGCCATTCAACCAGACTTCGCGACCCCAGCCTTTGCAGACGACTGGCTGCCCCTCTTGGATGCTGGACTCCAACTTCCACAGGCAGTAGATATACTAACCAGGCAGTGAACAGTCAAGAACAAGAAGGATCGACACAAGTGGCATAGAAGGCAGCAGGTTGAGGAGCAGGCACAAGCTGAGCATGAGGAACGGAAACTGCAGGAGCAACAGCAGCGAGATGAAGAGGAAGCCCAAATACTGAAGGAGGAAAGAAAGAAGAACAAAGTGAAGTTTGCACCAATCCTGAACATGCCAGTCTCTTCAGAACCAACCACCCTCCCATCCCAGGTGGTGATAAGGAAGATACAGCAGCACAAGTTTTTGAGAACTATGGTACTTCATAAATGATAGACTAGATGCTGCTGATGCCTCGCTATCATATGCCCTAGATGATGACTCGCTAGCCTTCATCCACTCAACAGACGGCATGCCTACCTTCATCCCAGTGATAAGTGCCAAGGACAAAGCAAGTGTAGTCCAAGACGAGAAACTCACACTAGAGCAATTCAGACAAGCAACGATCTGAATCATTTCATTCTTCTATGATCATGGGTGGGACCCCTTGCATGTCCAAATGCACGTTAAATTTTGGTCTGCCATAGAGAACCATGCATGGCGCAACTCATGCCACAAAAACCACCAGAAAGTGTTGCTCATATACCAAGGCCAACAGAGATGAAAGTGGCACAACTGTGTCACATCACTATGCACCTTTGACCTGTCCATCATCAATGAGGACGTACTCAGGGACATGCTGGATAATATTCTCATGCAGACGAGGAACAACCTGAAAGGTTAAGAGCAACGTCGGGCTAAAGATACTACACTCAGTCATTGCGTGAGACGAACGGACTAATGTCATTACCTAAAGATACTACACTACGAGCAGTAGTTAGTATGTGCACTGTAGTACTGTATCGTATGTGGCTTACCTCAGTCGTTGCATGAGACGAACGGACTGAGGTGCTAAAGCTATCTGCGAGGCGTGATATACCTATCGTGCCACTGGCTGTACAAAGGTAATGACTCGAGATCAAAGAGATGAAAGGGAAATAAAGAACATACAAAGGGACAAAGGCTCGGGAAAATGACAAAGGAAAAGAGGGAAACCGTAAAAGAAAGGTCACAACTTTATATTATAACTACCGTGCCGCACTATCAGGCCTGAGCGGTGGCTGTGCGCGTGCTTGCGCATTCCAACACAATCAGATGGAAGTGATAAACACAGTAAGCAGCACTCCCATTGTACCAAATGACCCGACCACAACCTTACTCACCCCTCCCCATTTTTCCTCCATAAATGAACTCCAACCACACCACAACACCAAAATATTAATAATAATAATAATAATAATAATGGCCTTGACACCCGGTCAACGTGCTACAGCTCAGCGAAAAGCTAATAGCACTCAGTGAGAAATATACATCCCTCTTATCTAAGAGCGAGATGATGTCAAGCACCACCCAATGCCAGCAACACTTGATCAGTGGGAACAAGAGGGCCCTGTCCCCCATGCATGGGATGCAGGATGGCAGCTATAAGCAAAACTGATCCTTTTGCACCTAGCAGACACCCACCACCTTTTATGCATGTGCAGTCTGCCTGGGAAGACACAGGCACGACATCATGCACTGCAATAGCCAATGCACTTGGGACTAAAAATTCGACACTTATACTGAGAGGTATGGAGGCAGCATCCTCATCTGGCAGGATGGACGGGCACTCTGCTGCAAATGGCAGCACCCCACAGGCTGTGCTGAAACCCATTGTTTCCTGCACATTTGCTCAGGATGTGGTGCCAACTCCCATGGTGCCCAGGAGTGCCCTAGAGTGCAGAAGCAGGTCACCAACCACTCTATACAAACCTGACAAATGGGACAGAGTGCTATAGCGAGCAGATAGAAAGCTATGCTTCATGGAAATCCGTCGAACTGTACCATGACACCTTTGCTAAGTCCATACAGAATGAGTTAACCAAAGAAAGATACATAGGACCATTTACCCCTACAGAACTACACCAACTAATAGGACCATATCAGTCATCACCGCTATCATTAATCCTGAAGGAAGGGCACCCGGGAAAATTCTGTATCATACAAAACTTTTTGTTCCCCATCACCCCCTCACCTGAATTCACCTCCCTCTCCATCAACACCCAAATCAGCATGACCCACTTCCCAGCAATGTGGGGAAAATTCACAATAGTGGCCTCAACAATAGTGAACCTACCAGAGGGCTCCGAAGTGGCAACGTGGGACATAGCAGAAGCATACTGCACAATCTCCATGCACCCATCACAATGGCCAGCCAGGATTGTAAGAGGAGCCGAAGAAAATCTATACATAGACACATGCCTGGCTTTTGGAGCAACTCCATCAGCTGGAATATATGGCCACATAGTGGATGTCACAGCAGAAATATTCAGATCTAAAGGAATAGGCCCACTTGACAAATGGGTCGATGACCACATTTTCTTCTGCATAAAGAAGAACTACCTAACCCAATATAACGCAGAAAGACGAAGAATAGCAACAAATATAGAAGAAGGGGAAGGAATTCATCAAACAGGGAGCTGCCTATGGTATGGATGAACCAACACACAGAGTGGCAACCTTGAGGAATTCAATGAGGACAACACATAACCCATATGGGACAGATTGGGCAACTCACAACAATCACCACATGATGGCGACCCCATGTACACCCTAGTAGACATAGACACCATATCAGATAGGCTAGGAATCCCATGGGAAAAAGCCAAAGACCAGCCATTCTCCTTGACAGTCATGTACATTGGCTTCCAATGGGACCTTGACGCAAAGAGGGTCTCACTTGCACCAGAGAAAGCAACCAAATACTGCAAGGCCATAGTGGAATGGCTCGAATGACCCACACATGTACTAAAAGACGTAAAACAGCTATATGGTAAGCTGCTACACACCTCATCTGCACAGCAGGAAGGACATGCCTATCTCACAGGTCTGGAGCACATGTTAAAAACATGCACAGACAAGCCTTTCATGCCATACCACCCTATAAAATCCATCGAGAAGGAACTGACATGGTAGAACACTCAACTGAGAAGCAGGGGCATCACCAAGCAACTGCACCCACCACAACCTTTTTCTGATGTGGATGCATACTCAGATGCCAGCTCTGGCATGGGCATTGGCATCACCATTGGCAACAGATGGCATGCCTGGAAACTCACACCAGGATGGCAAAGTGATCGAGGAGCAATATGAGACATCAGTTGGGCAGAAGTGATCAGCTTCAAACTTCTCATACGAGCGATTGATATCACATTTCCACACCTCAGCAGAGTCATTGTGCATGGTGACAACACTGGAATTGTCGAAGGATGGTGAATGAGATGACACCGTAACACAGAAGCAAATGGGGTCTTCAAGCACATATATGCTTACCTTGCTCAGACCCATAACCTTTGAGAGGTTTGCACCATCTATGTCCGAAGCAAAAACAACCCAGCCGATCGCCCCTCCTGAGGCATCTACCCTGCCAATCTACTCCTTCTGGAAATTCCCCTCCCTACAGCACTCCAACCCTTCCTCACAGGGGCCAAACCAAACGAGAGTGCAGAGGGATGAGGAGAGAGCACACTGGTTATGTCAGAACCACGAATTCTTCAACGTTCTCCAACGTCTATTACGATACTTCACGTCTCTATCTTAACCCCATTTCCTTAATTCATCGCCTACTTTAGTATTCTCTTCACCATTTCACTAATTCGGGTCTAGGCTACCCTCATTTGCATCATTCCATTCCATCTACGTCAAGGTCTAGCCTATTGACACAACCCTTGACATCATTTCATATTTATGACGTCACGCTACGTCATTCCATTCTATTTATCATCTGCTTACTTATATTTCACATCCGATCGTAGACCGATCACATTAACCTATTTATATCCATAGATCGTTGATCCGTTAGTCATCCCCGGGTCAAGGGCTTCGCTCGGATCTTAACCAGATCTTGATCGTTGCTTAGGGCTAGCAGGCATTAGGGTTAGATTACCTTATATAAGTAGTACACATCCTGTAATTAGCCTTCGTTCTTGGAATTCTCATCGCTGTAGGTCATTCTCTGTGTGTGTGCCATTGCCGCACCTTAGTCTGTCTTATGGTTTCGGCCTCACTCGCTTCTCATCTCGACTAGCTTGTGTTGTTCCTGATAGGTTACTAATATTGCTGAGGGCCACAGCAGAGAAAGGCCAGACCCAACACCTCAGAACAAGTGCTCCAGATGGCAAACCGAACAATACAATGAACTCAAAATTATATGAGAATATGCACTGTAAGGAAAAAGATCCCACTCCCCCAGATCCATGACCCCATCCATACCAGCCATCCAAAACCCCCACAACAACATGACCATGCCCACACTGCTTAGCAAGGGACCACCTCCATCTATGGCTACCCACACCAATTGTGTCCTGACAACTCACAGACAGTAGAGGAAACCCCATCCCAGTACCAGAAACTTGCCTAGATCAAGTCCTTGATGTAATCACAGCTTCATGGATGGAAAAGACAAAAGAAATGTACAGTGCAGGTTTACTCACCTTCCACCTCTTCTGCAACAAGCATAACGTCCCAGAAGAACAATGAGTGCCCACAGTGCAACCCCTCATAGCAGCATTCATAGCAGATCAGGCAGGTCATCAATCAGGTTCAGCTGTAACAAACTACATAGCCAGAGTTTGAGCATGGCACATATTACATGGGGTAATGTGGGCAATCAACCAGGATGAGACCCAATCAGCAATGGAAGGAGCATCCCACTTAGCCTTGCCATTGGTGACACAAAAGAAACGAGACCCGTTCAAGCACGCCACACTCCTCCTATTCATCATGTACCTAGACCTATCCAGCCACCGCAATGCTGCCATTTTTGTGTGCATAGTCACCACCTTTTATTCCATATCATGCCTAGGAGAGTTCACAGTACCATCAATAAACAAATTCCTAGCGATGTCACACTTGTACATACAATGCAAGCACATGACTGTGGTGAGTGACCAGTTGCAGCAACACATTTTCTCATTCCATCTCCCCACAACAAAATGCGCGACCACTGGTGAAGTCATACAGTGCACATCACTAAACCATCTCACCAACCCACACACATGGATACAGAACCACATTGACATCAATGACCCAGCCCCCAACGACCACCTATTCACTTGGAAACACCCCAAAGGCAAGAGACCCCTCACCAGACAGGAGGTAACCTGGTGCATCCAAGAGATAATAAAATGGCATGGGCTCCCAGACTTGAAATGACACAGCCTACACATAGGAGGAACCCTACACTACTTGCTAATGGGCACACCTTTCAACATAGTAAAGACAATGGGCAGATGGTCCAGGGAATCTTTCACACAGTACCTAAGGGAACATGCGCTTATATTCACACCATACCTGCATAAAAGACCAGAGCTCATAGAGTGGCTCACAACACATGCAATGCCCCCAGTGAGATAGGTGAGCACATATGAGTCACTTGCTCCTTCTTAAGGGGAACTCACACACTTCACAAACTTCTCCAGCCAGGGATTGCAGATCACTCCTCATCAAAGCAGCAAGCTTCAGGCCAGAAAGCCTACCCAAGAGGCTTTTGCCCAAACCCATAGTACACCAACCCTCAATTCCTGTAGACACAAATTCTTAATCATCACTGTCACTACATACAATAAGAACATCATGTGAAAACCCACTCAAGCGTCCGAATGCACAGAATCATAATAAATGTTAAGAAATTCATATTTCTGACATTATACACCAATCTGGGAATAAAAAACTAAAACTCAAAACCAAAATATGAGATAAAAATGGCCTTGATTGGTTGCTAGGACATATATAAAGCATCTGAAAAAGATTCCAAAAGATTTGATGGGCTGAAAAATTTTTTAGAAGGTAGAAGCAGATATAGGGGGATAAGGGGAGGTCATGGCTGTAGTGCCTTGAAATAAATAGCAGGCTATTCTGTATCAATTGGAATGTGTTATATACATGTTTGACATGATCTGACAACATGTGAATAGTGCACCTGATCTGTTCCTGAATTGATATGGAGGGGAAGAGACATGACTATACTACCCCAAAATAAATACCAGGCTATTTCATATCACTTGTAATGTGTTATACATATTTAACATTATCTAACAACATGTGGACAGTGCACCAGACCCATTCCTGAATTGATCTGGAGAGGGAGTGTTTAGGAGGTAGTAGGGGGAGAAACATGACTGTAGTGCCTCAAAATAAATAGCAGGCTGTTCTATATCAATTGGAATGTGTTATATACATGTTTAACATTATCTGACAACATTTGGAAATTGTACCAGACCCATTCCTAAATCGATATGAAGGGGGGTGATTGGGAGAAGATAGGGAGGGACATGACTGTAGTGCCTCAAAATATATTATATATGTATGGTCTATATATACATAATGTGAGGTTTTTCAGAGCATCTTTGATAATATTGTGATATATAAAGATTTCCCTAGCTACCAGTTCTGAAAATCAACTATATATGTATAGCACACAATTGATAGCCATGGCACTAATTAATAAATTTCCAAGGTTCTAGCAAATTTAAACCAGTTTTAACTAGTTCTTCAAAAACATTCAGCCTTCTGAGCCTAAATCTGAACCTGATATATATACATACATATGTTTCCCAAATCTGACAGCCAGAAAGTTTTAAATCCAATCTAATAGAATAGTAAATTTTGGCTCAGTTAGAGTATAGAAAGTCTTATATCACCTATCTTGTTCTAGTCTGTGGCACCACCAATCAGATCAAATCAGTCTATTTATATCAGAAGTCTAGCATTCATGTTTACTTCAGAAACACTGAAACTTATTTTATATTTCAATGGACAAACATTTCATTTTCTATTGTAAGAAAAAAGAAACCACAAATTTTGCAAGTCAAGATATTTTTTATCTATGCTATGAAATAAAGTTAGGGTATGAAATATGCTGTTAGCCTATTACATACACAGAATGTGCTGTTTGATGACATCCATGATAAGCTTTTCTTTTTCTCTTGTGCCATAGGTAGTAGAATATTTGGATGAGAGCTTATATATCTCTTTAGATATGCTAGAAGATATTCCACTTTTTTTAAACTTTTGTGTGGCCAGAGTAAAGGGATCTTGAGATCCTTTCTGAAGAAGAGTGAAAGAATATTGAAGAAGTAATATAAGACCTATTGGAAAAAATTTATAACTTATAGAATTTTATAATTAATCAATTTACCAATGCCCTGATTGAGAACATCTTTTTGTGTGCTAGTTGTCTTTCTAGCCTGAAATATATAATCAATTAATATATATATATATTAATAAACATATATACCATAGATGCTATATCTATTGTTTGCAAGGAACCCTAAAAGTTGTGTATTTATTAGCAAATATATAGTTAAATGAAAAGTAGATTTACTGAAAAGAGCTGGGATGTGGAAACAATCTGGAAATGTTTAGATATTATATATAAAGCTTAAAATGAGAACTAACTGTCTGTTCAAATAATATTATCATTAAATATATTACACAAATATAAATCTCACCTTCTAAATGTTATTTAAGAATAAATGTGCAAAAATTATTATATAACAAAAAAACTCACATCCTATAAATATATTAGCTCAAATTTTATATAATCATTAGTGTAACATAGTACTTACTAGCTAAATATGCCAAAGAGCAAAATAATAGTATAATCATAATCATGTAATTTGATTAATTAGTTAAACATAAATATATTATAAATCAAATAACTTACATGCTATTTTGATTAAGACAATAAAAAGAATTATACACAGATTACTATTTAATATTATCTGAATTATATTAATTACCTCCTAAAACACAATATTAGTGCTATTGATAAGTAATATTATGAAATTACATACTAGCTATTAATGAAAATAGTCAAAAATAAACATTAGAATTGAATATTTATATATAAAAACACTTACAAACTTAGTGAAATGATAGTAATATTAGAAAGAATAAGAAATGAAAGTTAGTAAATATTTACAAATAATAATAACAACTTACTTGCTATCAAGAAAAAAATAGTAAAAGAGATTATATAATAAGGTGAATACTTATTTCAAATATATATCAATCACTTACTTGCTATCAATGGGAAAATAGCAAAGAGAATAGTGATAAGTAGGATTATTTCAAAACCATATTAGATCACTTACTTGCTATTGATGAAAAAATAGCAGATAAGTATTTTATTGCAAACTTGTATTAAATCACTTACTTGCTATTAATAAGAGAAAAGTAAAGAAGATTATAATAATCAGAATTCTTATATCAATCAGATCACTTACTTTCTATTAATAAGAAAATAGCAAGAAATGAATGGTAATGAGTAGAATTCTTATTTTAAGTTCTTATAATATAGATCACTCACTTGCTACCAATAGAAGAGATATAGAAAAATATGATGACCAAGATTTATATATCAAATTTATATTAGATTACTTACTTCCTGTAAATAGAGGAATAGCAAAAGAGATAATAATAAGAAAGATTCTCAATCCAAATTCAAATCAGATTACTTACTTGCTATTAATAGGAAAATAGCCAAATGACAATAATAAGTAGGATTTTTATTTGAAATCTAATCACTTACTTGCTGTTAATGGGAAAAAGCTAGTGATAAACAGAGTTCTCATTTCAAATTCACATTAAACAACTTACTTTCTAATAGCAGAAAAAGTTATTATTTACTAAAATACTCATTTCAAATTTATATCAAATTACTTACTTGCTATAGAATAGTAGAAGAAATGATGATAAGCAAAGTTCTTAGTCCAAATGCACATCAAATCACTTACTTGCTATTAATGGTAAAATAGCAGAAATATTAGTTATAAGCAAAATGTATGCTGTAAATTCATATCAAATCACTTACTTGCTATCAATAAGAAAAATAGAATAGTGATGACTAAAATTGAAAATCTATATAAAATCACTTACTTGCTATTAATGGAAAAATAGCAAACAGAATGGTAATTAGCAGAGCTCTCATTCTAAATCTATATCCATATTAGATTACTTACTTGCTATTAATAAGAAAATAGCAGAAAAAATAATGGTAAGATTCAAATTTCATATTTATATTATATCACTAACTTTCTATTAATAGAAAAAGTATTAAAAGATTGATTATGGTTGTAAGCAGAAATT